>JALLBF010001108.1:0-11435 GCA_036939945.1 Thalassiosira sp. AJA248-18
CACATCCTACATGCCCATTACCGAAAGTATGCCCAAGGAATGCAATTCCAGCGCACTCAAATCTCACCTGAACGACCGGGGACTAAAGTTATCTCATTGGCTCCATTGGAGGAATGATGGGAAACGAGATGGACAGGCATGCAACGACGATCGTTACTGTGGTGTCAGCTGCAAAAGTCATCGACTATATCCCGTCCAACACGAGGATCATACCGACTTCCTAATACATAACGAGACCACGGGGGATCTGCACATGGAACATCCCAACTGTCTATTGTGTGGGGAGAATGATATACACGGACGGTTCCATCTTGTGCATACGAGAAGTTGGATGGCGGATCCCAATAATACTGGGAAAGGAGGTAGCAAAGAAGGAGGATCACGAATCAATTTGCATTTCTTTGAGGTGATCGATGAACCATTCCATTTATTGGATATGTTGGGTGGGTTGTTTGAGTTGGAATCAAGTCGTGTCCGTATGGTTAGGCCAGTGAGTGCCACCACCACCACCACTGATGTCGAGGAGATATCGTCGAGGGTTGGTAGCTCGAAATTATTCGTCAAGGGAATTTGCTGTGCATCGGAAATTCCACAGGTCGAATCAATACTAAGGCCGATGGAGGGTGTTGTGGAAATTTCCATCAATACCACAACGAAAACAGGTGGGTCATCTGCGAAAGCATGTTTACTCTTATTGTAATCTGACGCATCCATTGCACTCATATATCTTTTTTTCCCTGCATTGCTATCAGTTTATGTGGATCATGATGTTGACATTGTTTCCGTCAATGATATTGCAACTGCATTGAATGATCAAGGGTTTGGCGCGGTGATCAAGAAGGATGCAGCAGTAACAATGGATCAATTGGCTGGTATACCCACCGATGTCTTTGTGAGTTCAACGTTTGATATGACCAATGTCTTCAAGGATACTACTGAAGATGACAGGGGGAAGATAGCTGATGTAATCCAAGCCTGCCTTGATGAGAAATTCTCAGAGACACAAGTCAAGAATGTTGAAGTGAATGAACAAGAGAAGATCTTATCAATTGAACACAATCCTTACCACCTCACAGCTTCTGGATTTGTTGGTACTTTGGCTGGCTTTTTGTATGATGTCAAAATTGTGTCTGATGGAGGCGCTGATGGGATGTGGGCCTTGTCCTTAATGCGTGAAGATAACCAGGATACAATTGAGCACCATACATCCGGTGTTCGTTGGACTGTAATTCTCTCAGGCGTGTTTTGGGTGATATCAATGCTCTCATTGATTGACTCATCTAGCAACTGGGATTACCTGAAGTATGTCGCGCTCCTATCTGTTGCATTTGGATTGCCGCCGATCGCTGTCAAGGTAGGCAAACAGGGAGCTTTCGCCTTGTACTCAATCCGACTTTCTTATTAATCCTGTTTGCTTCCTAAACTGTTGTCCATACCAGGCGTTGAGAACACTGCGACGCCTTCACTTTGATGTGAATTGCATGATGTTCTTCGCGGCGGTGGGCGCCTTAGCGCTTGGAGACTACACCGAATCAGCGGCTGTTACCTTCCTGTTTGCTATCAGCGAGGCGCTTGAAACTCGGGCCACTGCCCGCGCTCGTAATGCTTTGTCTGCGATTGTATGCCTCCGTCCAGAACGTGCCAATGTTATCAACCCAGTCACGAAAGACATTGTTGTCCTTCCAGCAAGTGCCGTGGCCGTAGGCACGCTTGTGTCTGTAAGAACAGGTGATAAAATCCCTTGTGATGGTGTCGTTCAGGAAGGAAAATCTACTGTGGATGAGTCTAGCTTGACTGGCGAGAGTCGGCCCGTGAATAAATCTCTTGGTATGCGCGTGTCTGGAGGTACAATCAACACGGGAAATACACAGCTAGTGGTCAAGACAACAGCAACATCAAACAACTCTGCCGTTGCTAGACTTATTCGGCTAATCGAAGAAGCTCAATCAAATCGCAGTGAAACTGAGAAGTATGTCAATTTCAACTGGGGAATGCTTTGTCGTATTGTTCGGGTCTAATACTCCTCTTTTCTCTTGTTTACAGAATGGTTGATACCTTTGCCAAGATATATACCCCTATCGTCGTCTTGGCATCGTTTTGTATGTGTACCATTCCTTGGGCCTTTGGCACTGATGTTGGCCAGTTTTGGCTTAAAAATGGGCTCGTCACCATTGTGAGTATTCATTCGTTGATACAATGTATAGCCCCTTGCCCATCCACTAATTATTCGTTTTTTTTGCAATAACGATTAGGTCATTGCGTGTCCTTGTGCTTTGATCATTAGTACACCGGTTACCTACGTGGCTGGATTGGCTGCCGTAGCTCAAAAGGGTGTTATTATCAAAGGTGGCCAGCATCTCGAAGGCTTGGGCCGGGTAAAGCATATATATTTCGACAAAACTGGGACGATATCTCAAGGAATATTTGCTTTGCTGCATTTCAATGTTGTCGGACAATCACGTTCCCGGAAAGAAGTTCTGGAATATCTGGCCTTAATGGAAGCCCCAGCCAGTCATCCTCTTTCTGATGCCATCGTCAAAGGAGCAGCAAATGAAGGTATTGATATTCCAAAGCTGCAGGTAAAAAATCACACTCTTCTGCCTGGCGAGGGCATTATTGCCAATGTTGACGGCAAGAACGTCCATGTTGGAAACCAAAAATTGTTCCAGCGCCTGAAGCTATACGACGCCTTACCAAAAGATATCAAATGCACTACAGATGAGTGGGCCCAATCGGGCGGAACAACAGGGTTCATCAGTATTGAAGGGGATGGAATAGTAGGTGCATATTGCGTTGCTGACAAGATCCGCGATGAGGCAATGGAGGTTGTAACTGAATTGAAAAATATGGGTATTAAGATCGTCATGCTCACAGGAGATCAACGCCCAGCTGCTATTGGAATTGGTGGCCAGATTGGCTTAGAAGAACTTGATATCAGGAGTGAGCTTCTTCCAGAGGACAAGCTGGCAGAAATTGGTGGCATGGTCAAGGAGAATGAAACCGATAAAAAATGGTGGGAGCCAAAAAGGGCAGTGATGATGGTTGGAGATGGGGTAAATGATGCCCCAGCGTTAGCTTTAGCCGACGTTTCGGTTGCAATGGGCGAAGGCGCAGCACTTGCGATGGATACCGCTGACGTTACTTTGATGGATTCAAATCTGAACAAAATTCTCTATATTTTGTACATGGGAAGACGAGTGACCCGCACTATAATTGAAAACGTGGCATTCAGTCTGATTGTCAAAGCTGTTGTAATGGGCTTTACGTTTGCCCGTGGGCCTGTGTTATGGGCCGCGATAGCGGCTGATGTGGGCGCAATGCTGATAGTCACTCTCAATGGAATGAAGCTGCTCCCGTCCTCCAGAAAGGTAAAGGAAAATGATTTAGCTAAAGACCCTTTGAGATCATCGGTTTAGGAAGAGCAGAAAAACACATTTGCTCAAGACATAAGAATGCTCCAGGCTCTTCTGGGAAAGATACACCAGTAAAAAATTTAGGGTTGGTTGGTATGAATAGTCAGGAGGCTTTATTGTCACTTATGGATTGTTGAATCAACATACACAAGGAGGCGCAACATTTTTCAGTAGAAAGGCTATTTTTTCAATAAATCCAAAATATCTTTGAACTTGACAGCCAGACCCTGTTCTTGCTGAACCCGATCAAAGTTTCCCTTTCCTAGATGATAGCTCTTTCTCGCATTAGTGTTTCGGAGTAATCTTGCAACATCTTCGAGAGGTCCGCGAGGAGGCCAACTACCGTGGGGAGAACCAACTATGGCGACAGCTTCACCACTAACACTGGCACCTGCTCGACCGGCTGCTTTTGGGAGCGTGTTTGGCGTTCTATAGCATGACTTTACATTAATCGTGATTGACGATAAATGCGCCAAAGGTTGGTTGAATGACTTTTGAATGGGAATACTTCCCACGGCTTTAGAGAGAATGGAAAATATCATCTTGAGGAGCTTGCAGTAGAGAGTTGAGAGATTTTTTTATGAGAGGTCTGAGCACAGAAATGAAACGAGGAAACCTAGAGTGAAACCTCTATTGGACTATCATTATTTAAATCATTCGTTCCTATCGGGCCGCTCTTCCCGCCCATCTCATTCATTGTACCGTATCATGTCATCTTCCAAGTGTTTCATTTCATGTTGAACATCCTTGAGCGATGAAGTCAGGCCCAAGCTTTCTATGGTATTTTTATTGAGAGACCATACAATTTTTTTCTGTAGCGACAGTGTTGCTCTAACAAGTTGAAACCAAGCCTTGGCGCGATCTTCAGGTGCAAGAAGCATCTGAATCATTGGCATGCAACAATGAATACTCCCCCTTCGAGAATGCCTGTTGAAACCGCGCCTTTTCTTTCGCATTTTGCTTCTCCATCGTTATTTTTATCGCCACCAATTCCTTCTTCAAGGTGGAATTGTTCGGATCGACTTTGAGGGCCGTTCGGAGATCTGCCCGGGCGGCGTCCACATCATCCATGGCACGGTGCGCTACCGACCTTCGGTAGAGAGCCTTGACGTGTCTGGAATCGACATTGTCGGCATCAATCTCCAGCGCTTCATTACAATACTCGACACACTTGGCATAGATCTTCAGGTGCAAGAAGCATGCTGAAGCATTGAGAAGACATTGTAATCTCAAAGTATCTGCAAGCTTGCGTTCCTCGTCGGTACCGTCAAAGCAATACTCAAAATAGATTAGCGCTTTTTCGTACAGGGCTATTGAGTCCTTGAAGTTCTTTTGGGCAAAGAGGGCATTTCCCTCCTTTTTGAATACAGTCATTTGGTCGAGGCGCTCGGATGTTTTCATGGCTACAACTTTACGCTCAGCACTCTTGTTGCCTGAACATGAGCATCTGTGACTATGGTTGCACGGTTTATTGGTGTCCTTGTGGTTGTGATTCTTTATTTTGTCATCCAGCTTGCTCAAGGCCTTCTTTGCAGCATCGATTTCGGCTTCCAGCTCGTCCGTGTCCTCATAGCAGTCCCACTTTTTGTACGAATCCGCCCAGGAAACTTCCTCTGACGTATCGTTTTGTGTAGCTTTGGCTAGATTCTGTTGGAGGTCTAGAATCTTGTCCTGTAAAGCCTCCCGCTCCTTTGCCATTTCTTGACCAATGATATCCTTCAAGCCGCCGTCTGCAAACATCCGTGGTGCACTCAACTTTACTACTTCGCAGAGTAATAGTGGACCCAGGAAGGATGGACTGCAAACATTGTAATTTACTCGATATTTTTGATTTTCAATTTTCAATCTGAATCTCCTCTAGATGAAATGACTACAAGATACACTATCAACTCCAACAACATGTCCCGAAAGTCAGCTCGAGCAATCCGATTAGCTCGAAAGACAATTGTGACAGCGTTACCTTACAACAACAAGGCGGTCCTGCTCGGCGTCAAGGCAGCATTTTCCTTGTCGTGGGGATTTGTAAATGCAATTTGCTACTTCCTCACGAGCCGGTTCTTCACGATGATGACAGGTAACATTCTCATCCTGGCAGGTAAGTGGCTTACTGATGTAGCATTCCGTTCCAATTGTAATACTATTCTCACACCTAATAATTACGATCACTGCAGTTGAAACGTTGCAGTGGAAAACACAAGAGATTTTATTCACTTCGACCCTGATCATTATGTTCGTATTTGGAGGTGCAGTCTATGATGGAATCTCCATTTGGCTCAAGAATGAAGATAGGGTGGTGAAATCATTTGTAGTTCCATTTTGCATCTTACTTGGCGTTGCATCTGATGTCATCCAGTTCGTTATGGGAAGCTGTTCATCTGGAAGAAGTGGTGACGAGTGCACAGGAAGTCATCTCTTATTTCTTGCGCCGATGGGTGAGTACGAGCTGTCAAATATCTGTAACTCTGTGTGTATCAGCCCAAGACATTGCTCTCACCAAAATCTTGCATCCTTGTACATGCAACTAAGCTATTCTCGCGGGTATTACAACAACATATCTCGCTAACCATCCTGATGGAATTGCGACACAGTTTGTAACCATGCACATGAAAGTGCCTCCTAACGCCGCTCTCAAACGTGTGATGCAGGGGAACCAGGGAGTCTGGGAGAAGGCTCTTGTAAGCACTATGGTCATTATATTCTATTTTGTAGGCTCGCTACTAGGAGTATTAGTATCGGAACATATCCTCACACGATACTCAAACGGACTGTTTACTCCAATCTTCACGTGCTTTGCATTTGTCATGGCAAGTTTGAGACTCATGCACTTTACCTTGTGCGAGCGGTTTTGTTACAATTATGAACTTGAGAATGAACTGATTAAAAAGGCACGTGCTAATATGATTGCAAATGGTCCGAATACCCGGTGCACAAATATTTGTGACGTGCAAAGGATCATGTCAATGGTAGTTGAGAAAGTAGATGCCGAGGATGACGATGATGTGGAGAGGCAAGGATGTGGGTGATCTCCACCATCAATCGGATCGAGACTGATTCATATTTTATGACAATAATCATATAAGAATGAGGGTACAGTTAAGAGGTCCTGTCCTTCCGGTATTCCAAGCAGTCAGCTCACTTCCTTCTTCAACACGATGGGTATTACAGGATTTCTGCCCATCGTGGATGAAAAAAATCTATCCACATCATTGAAAGATGTTTCTTTCTTGATAGTTTCATTGCTTCAGAATGCTGGGAAGTTCCGCAAGAATTGTGTATTAGTTCAGTATGTCTTGTACAAAAAGCCAATGACAATATGAGCAACTTCGGTAAGGTGGCATTCATCATTGACGGAGTGACATTGCCATCCAAGATAGATGAAGTCGACCGTGCATTCTCTGTGCAACGCCGTTGAATGAGAGCTCGTCGTCATTCTAAGACAGTTTCGAGCTAGATCTGATCACCATCGCAGAATCGATATTGCGACTCCGAAGGCATAATGACCGCAGAGATGTGCCCCTCGAAACAACATGCAATAATAATATAATATGGTTTTAGTTCTATTTTCATTTGGTACGGTCTCGCCCAATAATATCTCTCCTTCACACAATTTGAGTATGAATCTAAATCGAACTTGTAGACAACAACTGAGACACAAGTCGAGCCCATACCTGAACCAAACTGAATCACAGAACATTTTGCGATGGTGTTTAATATCAGGTCATTCTGTGTTATTACAAGTTATTATGGCAAAAAGCAATATCTGTTCATATGTAGAGCTTCGCAGCACACGAGGCGTTTTGTTGAAAAGAGACATATTGACAGCCTTCTTTGATCCCGTTTGTGGTCATCTCTCTCTCTC
This sequence comes from Thalassiosira sp. AJA248-18, assembly GCA_036939945.1. Classification (NCBI taxonomy): domain Eukaryota; phylum Bacillariophyta; class Thalassiosirophyceae; order Thalassiosirales; family Thalassiosiraceae; genus Thalassiosira; species Thalassiosira sp. AJA248-18. The sequence goes on from JALLBF010001108.1 coordinate 7,273, forward strand.
TCTCTCTCTAGAGAAGCAGACGTCTATCGAGAATAGGAAGTGTTTCCTCTATCGAGAATAATGGAATCGTATTCGATCAGAGTTCGGCCCCAGATTTTCGATGGAGTCCAATCGAAACGCTATCGAGAATAGTGGAAGCATCTTCCTCTTGATACGACCCATTTTCTCGTAGGAATTAGTACCATGATATGTAAACATGGCATTTTCTAACTCTCTCGACTCCTTCGATCACACTGCAGCACCACACACATCAATGCTATCTATCCTCTCAGTGTCACCCTTTTGTAGCATATCTGATCGAAACGCTATCGAGAATAATGGAAGCATCTTCCATTCCCTCTGATACGACCAAAATGGGTGTCTGTCTGGTAGGAATTGGTACGATGACACATACCCTGTCACAGTCTCGATCTCATCACACTTCTTGTGTAGCACACATCAATCCCACCAAGAGATGACCCCACGTAATATCAATCCTCGCACAATCTGCCAGCCAGTTCAATCCTGTTAACATATTATTTTCGAGCATTCATTTCATACACAGAGAACATACATGAAATCATCTGGTATCACATCCGTTTTAGCTCTTGGAGCACTATCCAGTGCTCAAGGTCATGATCAGCGTCGCTTAGGTCGTGGTGGACGGGGTGGACGGCACGGTGGAGGCGGCCATGGAGGTGGAGCCGGCCACCATGGAGGCGGTGAAGGAGGAGGAGGGAAACGTTATGGAATCTATTCAATGGTGAAACCAAATTGTTACTGGGGTGCCAATGAAAGTCAACCTCTCCTCGAACGACTTCAAGAAGAATGTGATTCTAATTTCCCCTGTCTCGATGTCACCCCAGGGGATTGTTCTAGTTCTAGTTGGGAAACTGTGGATGAAAATTCTTTCATGCTGGATGGATGTCCCACTGATGAGGAGCTGACGGATGAACAAAAGGAAGAGTACGAGAGTAAGATGCAGGAGAAGCGGGATAAGTGGAACGCCATGACGGATCTTGAGCGCGAGGCATACAAGGAGAAAAAGCAAGCAGCCAAGGCGGCCAATGCTGCAACTGTCCTTGGATGTGGTTGCTGCACATACGAAGGAATCGAAAGTGTAGCTGGTCTCGTGAGGGGCAAGGAAGGGGCTGTAGCAAGGACACTTGGTTTCCGAAAGCCAAGAGGTGATGGTGAAGGTGGTCATATATTCGGAGGCCATGGTTACCATGGTGGCGGAGGCTACGATGGTGACATTGATAGCATGTTGGAAACAAAATGTCCTGCATTCGAAGCCGCTGGTAAATGTGATACAATGGCGGCTTATGGTATAGACTGCGAAGCATTTGAGGCGGAAACGATGAAAAGAGGACGCCGTAAGGGGTACATGCTGTACTGTGGCTGCTGCGTGTAGACTAGAGGTCCCGATGAGCCAATCAGCGGCGGAAGTAAAGAGGTTAGAGTGTAGCACAGCTTTCGTTAGAAATGTATGAAAGGCGAAGAATAAATATAAATGATGATGAAGGTACACCTTGATGCCCACAATATTACTTTCAAAGACAAACTAAAAAGTCTAGGTATTAAGTTCAAATTTCAACAAGTACTTTTTCAAATTCTCCTCCTCGAACTGGACCTTTTATCCAAGCTCATCAAGACTGATAGATTTGCTTATCATGACTCAAGTCATTGAGATTCTCCAGCAATGCCGAGAGCAACTTCAAGAGTGCATCTCGGCACCTTATAACATGGATAAAAACGTCATAGAAGAAATTAGCCAGGAATTCAACGTCGCGGTAGCCCAGCTGAAAGAGCTAAAGGAAGCAGAAGAGCGAGAAATAGTTCTTTCCCGTGACGTGATTGCCGTGAAACATCTTCCAAACAAGATGGATTATTCAAACATAGTGAAGGAGATGGCCGTGGTGAAGAAAAGGATCAAGGAGTTATCAAATGAAATCAACCATTCAATTCGGAACCATCCCGAGGTCTTGAACAATAGGAAACGAGTGGGTATCGAAATAGATCGGCTGGATGATATTCTTCGTGCCTCTGCCCTAGAGTTGTCCGAATTTGGCGACATACCAACTCTTCGAGAGGAAACTCAAGACTTCTTGCCACTACCAATTGCCAGAGAGAATGCATTGACAAAATTAAAGACAACAATCAAGTCATTGGAAGAGGTACGTGAAACCCTGCATAACGAGAAACATGACCATCGAGAGCTGGTCTATAAGCTGAAGACTGAGATCAAGAACACTCGAGCAGATATCGTTGCAATGGAAAATGGAACCTACGCTCCTGCTGTGGAGTTCACGTCCCGGCTAGAGGAGAGACAGGCAGCTCAGACCAGCGAACTGGACGGCAAGCGAAGGGTGATCGAGGATGAAATTGGTACGTGTGAAATCCTGCATCCTTGAACATTTATTTGGGTATAATTATTTGACCATTTGATACTTTTATTCGCAGAGCAACTTCAATCAAACATTGCCAAGGAAGCCTTGGTGCACGATGCCAACGTGTTTGCATTTCAGGCCGAGAAGATGAATCTAGAACAGAAACTGGCAGGCATGGCCAAGGATAATTCTTCATCAATTCATGCAATCACATCAACGCTGGAGCAACTTCAGGAAGAACATGCTGAAAATTACGCTGTACTGCAACAGCTAGAGAAGCGGCTGGCAGACGAGAAGGAAGAAGAAATGTTGTGCAAACAAGAGGAGGACAAACGTCTCCAAGAGGCTGAAGCGAAAAATGCGATGGAAGAAAAGATGTACTATGCGGCACTGTGGATACAACTGCGTTGGAAGGCATACTTGAAGAGGAAAGCGTTGAAGCAAAGCTCAAAAGGCAAAAAAGGGAAGAAGAAGGGAAAGAAGTCGAAGAAGAAATGAAACCATGTCGATCGGCCATTATGCTCGCAGGTAAAGTGCAGGCCCACCAGACCAATTGAGTCAATGTGTGATTTAATCAAGGGTTGAACGATATTGTGGATCTCGTTGGCTTCTTCACAGACCTCTCGCTGCAACCCCAGAAATAACAGGGAATTTCACCAATTTTTCTTCGTGTTTGATGGCATCGGATTCACCGTTAATGTCAATCATTGCCAATAATAGCCGAATCATGGCACAGAGATCAATAATTCCTATCGATAGCCAAAGAGAACTAAACCCATCATCTCATAGTAAATCCCAAGCGTTCTCGATACCCCACATAAATTTGCTACCTAGAACACAGAACAACGCTTTCAAGTGTATCTATCCCCTCGAACCAAAAAGTCTCCCTACTTTTTCCAACTACCGAGTCCATACGACTTTGGAGGTCCAGCCGACCTTCCAGATGACGTCGGCGACCACGCTGCAGCTGCAGCAACAGGCGCTGCAGATGAACCACCACCGCCTCCAATTTCACCCAAGGCACCGACACGACCATCATGAGTGTAGGGAGCATAACTCGCCCTAGCGTCGCGAACATCCTCTCCCATCACTGAACCGCCCGCTGACGGAACAGCGCTCCCATCACTTCCAGCCCCGGACGCAGCGGGTGCGCCCCCAATAGACCTTGCCACACTCAGGGCACCGCCCACACCGCTCCCCAATCCGGCCAACGCCGCCGCAACTGTTGCAGCCCGCTTCCTCACCTCGGCAGAGCCCGGGATCGGCTGGGCGGCACCATAGCTCGAGGCATAGCACCAATCCCCACCCCCAGGGCAGCCAATTGCACCGGTTTGCGTGGGAAGACCGTGGACCGGGGCGTAACTTTCCCAGGAGGCGCGCCGTTCGTGGCCTGAGATGGCGACGCAGGGGACGTAGTTGCCGCGTTCGTCTCGGCAAGATGTCGGCCAGATTCCCATTTCTTGGTCATCGATTCTATGTCTGGTGTCGATGTGGTTTAGAGCCGTTGTTGATGTTGTTGCGGAGGAGATGGGAGGAGCGAATCCGTCCGTGTTGGATGCCAGTAGGATGATGGAGACGAGGGCCCTCATGGTCATGGTGGTTATTGTTTGTAGATTGGTGTTCTTGTCTAAAAAATAAAAAGTGATCAATGTCCTGATGTAATTGGCGATATGCACTCCAGCATAGCAAACAGCAAAGATATTCAGTATCGCCAAGTGAGTACGTACTCTATCTACACGCACGGGCATCTTCCTGTGCCAAAGATTTGTGTCCTTCAGTATCCTTCAGTATCCA
>JALLBF010001123.1:0-22094 GCA_036939945.1 Thalassiosira sp. AJA248-18
TCCGCAATTCCGAATGCGATTACATAAGACTATAGTTGTAGACCATAATATTGTTCATCAATAAATAGATAAATCAATAGCTGTTCAAGCTGAGAGAAATAGAGGTGTAGTTTTAGTAGTGTAGGAAAAATGATGTTTGATGTGTTGTAATGTTGTTTTGAGAGTAGATGGACAACAGGGGAGAATATACTGATATGTAGATGTGAATGATAACAGAGAGACAAGATGGAAGAGTGAACGAAGGGAATTAAAATAGTTGAGAATGAGGCTAGCATAATATGTCGTACCCCTAAAAGACTTGGCGAAAAGAAGAGCAGACAGAGCAGAAGAGTATCAATACTTTTATATCATTAGAACAATGTAGAATCGTGTTGATAACTAAGTTATTACCAAGTTTAAGGCAAGCGAGTAAAAAAACAATTTCGAAGTTCAACCATGTCTACTCCCCCCAAAACACCTCCCTTTCATGAAGCCGAACGATCTCCACTTCCCCCTCCCCAAAGTCAGAGCCGAATNAAGCCGAACGATCTCCACTTCCCCCTCCCCAAAGTCAGAGCCGAATGGAGACACATTTATGCCAACTGCACACTCCCTCCTCCAAAAGTCAGAGCTTTGCGAGACCCCCCTTTCCCAAATGGGAGATCATTCGAGGAGCTCAGTATTTTCAACTGCACCTGCTGATCAAAATTACGGCAAAAGATATTAATTGGGAAAAGATTAGACAAAAAATCCGAGGACGACACAGTCTGTGAGAACTAGAAAAACTTACCATCACTATCCGCCTTCCCTGGTTGATTGTTGTATTGCTGTTAGTGATTGTGTTGTGCCTTGCTTCACGCGAGGGCTAGAAATTATCTTGCCGAAACCAAAGGCCGCCGCGCGCCGGCCGGGAGCCCAAAGTCTCACACGAACTAACGGACAGCCGGTGTGACGGGTGAATATCGGCAGAGCGGGAGGCAAAGGCGATGATTGTTGCAATTGGTGCCAGCCACGGTGCGGGGCGCGGTGATTGGAGGCGGTCGCGGTGATTGGTGGCGGTCACGGCGAGGGCGTATGGCGGGTGTGTGGCTGCCGATGACGGCTACGACAATTCAGGGGGACGATGCGGCGGGAGAGGCGATTGGAGACAATTGGAGGCGGCGGTGGCGATGGGTAGTGATGATGCTTGCTAACAATTTTAGATGTTCATGGTCGGAGTAAATAATTATTTGTGAGGTTGTGTTGGTAGGTTCGAGGTGGCGGTGGCTGGAACCAACGTTCGATGTTTTTCAAAAAGATCTTTCTCTTCTTCGAACTTGGCAACGGAAGATGAACGGACATCATTGAGCGATGTTTGGATACAAACTGGTGCAGAGAAATCGGCGCGGAGCGGCTTGAGATCGGGATTGGTCTGTACCCAAACCTTGATGAGGAAATAGGGACTGAATCCCTCTCCGCAGCTCTTATGAACTCAACAAATTACCAAAAGTTCATGTGCCACATGGAACGTTTCACTTTGCACCGCATAGTCACTCACTTCACATCCCTGAAAATGAAACAATTGAACATTCTTGGACTCCTCAACAAGCTAGGATATTGGATGCATGATGAAGAGATTGATATTGAGAAGGAGAAGCAAAGATGTGCATCCTACGACTTTGACTTCCCCAATTACGATGAAAACACGCCCATCAAACGCCGTCGGTTATTCATGGGGGGCTTGATTGCCACAGATTCATTAGAGGTACTACAAGCAGTGGGCACGGAGGGACACGGCATTTATCATAGTGTTTCTTTCATTGAGAGTGATGTTGCTCCAGCATTCTTTGCTCCAAGAAAATGGACTTATTTGGACGAGAATAACAGCACATCCCGAAGATTGCGCCAGCTGTATCAATTCTTTGGTAATCAAACTAGGGTATCAGTGGATTATTACATCACTAATAGAACTGAAAAACCAGGTGATTCGTTACTAAGCGAAGAATTACAAAAGGAGGGGATTAATGAACGATGGAAAATGAATGGCATGAGACCAGATGATATAGCAATTATTGCAGATGCAGATGAAACATTTACGAGGGATTTTCTTCGAGCCTTGCAGATATGTGATGTGCCAGTCTTTCGTCGGAATCAGGATTGTCGTATGCCCAAATATATAGGTTCAACCATGGTGCTGGAATCTAGTAGCGAGTGTATTAAAAAGGAAAAACGTTGGCATCACCCAGGTGCGTAAATACTCGTGTCATTCATCATTATCTGTTGAGATGTGAATCCAATTTTTATTGGCATAATCTCTAACCTATTCTCCTTTGTCGGGGGGGGAGAAGATGCCATTCTTGGAGAGTGTGTTGATCAAATCGGAAATGTGACATTGCACCCACCAACAGAAAGGAATTGGAAACCCAAGGGATTTACTTCATATCACGGTGATCGTGCAAGAGGCTATGGCCGCGAAGGCAAATTTGAGGAGTACAGGAAATCGCACAAGAATGACGAGTATCCATTGTGGACTGCTTCAGATATACGAGTTGGAACCGGAGGGAGAATGATCAGCAAGAAGGATAAATCTCCAACAGGTTACCACTTCCATAACTTTTTTACTTCTGCTCAAGAGATACATACCAAATACTTAACGTATGGTCATCCAGACAAAAATGCTGCAAAGAAACCCGTTTGGGAACTGTAAGTTGCCATGAATGTTACCTTTCGGGCCTTTTTCACGTCATGCTCTTATTCCATCATCTCATACTGCGTTCCTTACACGCTTCATTCTAGCTCTGAGGATTTAGACTTGGCTGTTAGGTGTGCCAAAGCCAAAACTTCACCTGATATAGTTACAACCGATGTAGTCAGTTTCGCTGATATACAAGAAAGCGAACGTCCAATATATTACTTGAATGAAGGTCTCCGAAAGAGAAGACATGATTCTTGGCAAAGTATAGTGAGGGAAGAAGAAGAGAAATATAAGAGTTATTTACACAACAACAGTGATGCAAAAGTAGACGAAAACAAACAAACTGCATAAATCTACAAATAGACCGCGCAGAGAGCTACCTCGGATTGGGACTCGTCAAAGTCTGGTACGTATTACCATAAATTCGATGAACACTGTCACTTTTCACTAAACACATCTTACCCCTTGTAATCACACATCCAAACCTTCTCCCCAAAAAAGCAGTTGTGATGGGATTGGGATAATTGGGATCGGGGTATCCCATTAGTGTTTACCCTCAATTTGTTGGCTCTCTTCGAGCTACGGATTTCTCTGGCCAAATCATACTTGGGATAAGCATGGCAAGCAATAGCTTCTTGATAACGGCGAGGAAGGTTTCATGAAGTAGAGTGGAGTACGATACTAATTAGTAGTACTGAGAGTACTAATGTTACGATATCCAATTATGTTTGCAACTTCTTCTTGAACTTGCATCATGACTACGTTTGCATGTTGAATAAAAATAGCGAAGTGCTCTAGACAATCATCATTGACGACACAACATCTCAGTGCTTCCATCCTCACAACAAGAGCCAGGATGTTTGTTGTTCCTGTTGACTACACATTTGGGTCATGATGGTCTTCCCATTAGATCATAATATCTCGACATGAATCCATCGACCTCCCTCGACGAGCGCCACTTTTCAGAAAAAAAATGGAATGTATCTCAGCTTGCATGTTGGTCAATCTCACGCAACAAAGAAGAAATCGTACTGTCGTACTACTTACAATCTTAGTTTCTTCAACCAGATGAAGATGACCCAATAATTTTTAGAACCTTATTTCATAGTGAAACACTATGTCGAGATACGAGATGAACATGTCTTGTAGAAATAAGATAACGAAATTCGTACTTTTAGTTCAGAACACGAAACCCAATCCAATTCGAGTTGTCAAGCACCAATCAATATCTACCAACTATAAATCGCTCTCTCTACGAATTGGCATTCGTTGCAAAATCCAACGAATCCCAGCTGATACGGATATATGCCAATGCTAAGATTTATTTCTATTTCTCTATCATAGAATACGGCTTTTAATTATTTGGACAATGGCCACTTACTTCTCTAATCCTCTAATCAAGAGACACGACGCCAACATAATTGTTGTGTAGCGAACCAAGGTACAGCTTACCCTCATACGCAGTAACACCAGTTACAAACTCCGCATCCCTGCCACTCGGATCTTGGAACAGTCGCAGAATGCGAGCATTGGTATTATCACTGCCAGGCAGTATTTCTGCAAATGCCCCATAATGCTGTGGCTTTGGTGTCCATGACCGAGGGATCATCATCAAGAATGAGCGAATTGGCCTCCCTATCCACGAAGGCATGGAAAATATGGCAGCCGCAAGAGGAGGGATTGTTGTTGGAATTGCAACGTAGCACAGTCCTCGTTCTTCGAACGAGCAATCGGCTCCATCCAAAAGTCCTGGGAATCCATCCAACAACCTCTCGGGTCCCTCCCTCTCACCCGTCAGATGATATTTCATGACACAACCCTCCAAAGTAGATGTGTATAGAACAAAAGTCTCATCTTTATCAACTGCCACGCCATTGGCGAATGCGGCACCTGTTGCAAGAATGTCAACCTCCCCCGTTTCAGGCTGGTAGCGCAATAATCTTCCAGTCATTTTCCCGCGTATACCCTCCAACTTGGACGAGTACATAATGTCCCACATCCCCGTAGTGACGTCGCGGTCAGTCTTGACATCGGTTGCATCCGAGAAATATATGTGCCCAGTCTTTGGACCAATATCAACATCATCGGCGTACATGATAGGGGACCATGATCCATCTTCTAGCTTCACCCGAGATGCCAATATTTCAACATTTGGCCTATTATTGGAAGATGATGACTGAGTTTTACTACTCTCAGAAGGTATATCACAAATTCGGGCCAATCCCACGATAACGTCAGCAAAGTAGAGACAACCCTTGTTGTCGAATTTACCACCCAGTGGACGACCTGGACCAAGATGGGCCACTTCCGTCGTCTTTGCTGTCACGATTGAGGCACTATTACTGTCAGTAGTAGCTCGATCGTCTACTTGTTCAAAGTCTGTAAGAGACACCAACTGTGCATTTTCATTCATGATATACATGACTCCCCTGTTATCAAAAACGATTGTTTCTGGCTTTACCAGCAGAGGCTGCTTATTGCCCTCATCGACGCGCTCATAAATCTTGGTCAATTTTCCACCAGATAACCGTAAACTTGTGTTGTTGGGATCGACCACTGAGCTTACTGGGCGATGTTGGGGTGGTATGTCGACGGCAGGGCCATGGGGGAGGAGATATGGCAAAAGCAGTTGGAAGGCAATGGCGACAATGGTGGAGCGGGACGCCAGCAAGAGGATCTGCCTCTGTCGTTTTTCCATGGTTTATGCGGTTCGGGAATTCGGGTATGAGTGATATGTTAGATTAGTTAGATAGTTACCTGAGGATTTTCATAATGAAGTTAAGGGATTTTGGTGCAAGACTTTCTATTACAAATTACTGTTATCTTCTCATGCTGTTATATCTAAAATAATTCAAAAATTAATATTACATGAATAAATAGTGTCACAATATTTCAATTGAGTTATGAATTGATATTCTATTGTGTTGACAGAATTTTCATACTTCTACACGATTTATACTAGTTCCTGTGAAACAATTTAGAATAAATATGTAATTGTGTCATCAACAATAAATATTGCTCTCAATGACCCAAAAACACACCAGCACACATTCCCCTCACAAAAAATGACGAAGATCAGCCAACCACCAACCATCTCCAACAATCCCTCTCGTGTGTAAAACCAACAGCACCAACAACAACAACAACAACAATCAATGGCATCCCTCCTCCAAACATCCAACCGCTGGATCGAAGACGCCTTCATCTACGCCTCATCGTTCATGCCGGACAACAACAATGACAACTTTGGCGACAATGACGGCGGTATTGATAATGATGACGACGACGACGACAGTGATGCCCATTTATTCGATTCACAAATAGAACAAGAAGCAGACGAAGTAGAACCACAGACTGAGAATACCATTCCATCGGGTTTATTGCCCTCGCCTTCGGAACAACAACAACAACAACAACGTCGACGACATGGGGTCATAATTGGGAAAGACAACATCATGCCATCGCGACAGAGCAAGATTGTACAGGTGATTCAACGGGGTGGGGACTTTGACTATTATGACAAGATTGCTACTGCTGCTGCTGTTCTCAATGACAATGATCAAGATGTCAACAACAAGAACAACAACAACAACTGCTTCTGTCCACCCTATCTCATTCTACACGATGGGCAATATTCCGCACTAGCATTTCTATCTCCACAAACAATCTCCTCACTAAAGAATCCTCATCATTGCAACAACGGCAGCACACGACGACGGCAACAACGGCGACGAGGGAGTAATACAAATTCAACCATTGTACCACCACCCAACAAAAGTCTGATTACCATTAATCAATATACCATTTCTACAATTTGGCAATGCTGCGGCAACACCACTTCCACCCCCACCCCCACCCCCAGCATCATTGCTAATACTGTAAATTGCCAACAACAACAGCACCAACAACAACAACTACATCATCATTCCCAAATACTATCCACCCTAATAAACACATGTATACCCACCAACCATCAATCCCAAATACAACATCAAATATCCTCCACAACCCTATACATGTGTCTCTATCTCCAGGGACCAATATCAATCATTGGTGCCGAAAATCAGGGATTGATTAATAGTCCCATCGATGTGCATTGTTCTATATTTTTGAGGCGGGAGTTGATGGCTCATACTACTGCCACTAATAATGATGATAATGGGGATGATGATAATGATGATGGGGGTGGTCACGAAAAGTTGATATGCCGACTGGAAGTCTGTCATTGTCAATACATGCTGGAAGAACGCAAGAGGAGGATGAAGGAGGGGAGGAAGAACAATACTACTGTTGTTGGTGTTGGAATGGGGGGGTATAATAATCAACAACCACCGCCGCAGCAGCAGTACCAACAGCAGCAGCAGCATGATGTCAGTCCTCGTCGAAAGAAGAAGCGATATGGACGACGGTACAATACTAAAGTCATGAATGATACTGATGATGATGATGAACAACAGCAACGGCAACAGCAACAGGAAGAGCAAGAAGGGCAAGATTATGAGGAACCTTGTTATTATCACTCCCCTGAATGGCCATGGATGTCCCATATTCCATCCCAAATTCATAACATGGCAAATAATAATAATAATAATTGCGGCAACGATGGTGGTGGCGATGATAATGGGGAGGAGAATCATGGCAATAATAACGACTACTACGCTACCAACAACAACAATGCTGCTGCTGGCGCTAATAATGGTGGTGTTGGCATGGTAGTTGTGCCTGGTAATGTTCACAATCTCTTCAAGCAGGAAAGCGATAATAATGGAAATCAGCATGATGATTTTCTCGAAAATCTTGTTTTTGGGAGTGGTGGTGGGGACCATGGTGATTGCAATAATGAGGAAAGTGGTGTGCTGCCAGAGGAGGAACAAGACAATTGTAATGACAGAGTAGAAAATAATAATGTCCGTTCGCAGAATGATGACGACGCAGCAGCAGCTGCCAATTCTGAAAAAGATATCAATGACAATCGATTCGAGGAGGTGGATGATAGAGACGATATATTTGGTGATGCCTGCAGCGACAATAGCAACGAAGCGGCGGCAGCAGCAGCGAACAACATCACCAATGCCACTACTGCCACTACTACTGCCACTGCCACTGCTACTGCTAACACATCATCATCATCATCTGCAGCAACAAACACCAACATTGTTGCACAACCAATAGAACAAGGCAATGTACATCAATTATTTCAAAATGATTTTGAAGATGTCCTCGATGATGTTGATGATTTTTTGGAAGGAGAATCTCAAGATTTACCACCAGCAGCACCAGCTACAACTACAACAATGGCAACTGCAGCAGCAACGACAGCAACGACTACTACTGCCACAACTACTACATCAATGGTGGGTTGTGATGCAGAAAAGATGACGAGAAAGAACCAAGAAGATACAGAAGGCGAACAAAACAATGACACTGCTAATAATGCCGCTGCCAATGTTGAGGCTGCATCTGCATCCTTTGTGGGGATTGATCAAATGATCATGGATGAGGATGACGAGAATGATGATGATGATGATGATGATGATGAACAGGAGGAGGAGAACCCATTATTGTTGACACAACCTCCTCTTGACGAGTCTGCGACAACAACAACAACAACGGCAACAAGACTCAATAATTTGCAGCATGATGATGATGACGACGACAATGACAGAGAGGAGGAGCAAGAGGACGATGATGACAGTTATTCCCAAATTCTCCTGTCCCAAACATCTATTCAGAATGCAACCAATTGCAACGACAATGATGATGATGTTGTTGGACAATCAGTTGTGGGTGGTGCCAAATCTCAAATGCCACTTCCACCAAGAGGGGAGGAGGAGGAGGAGGAGGAATGCCACCATCAAGTCAAGAAGAAGAAGAAGAAGAAGATGATGATGAAGAAGACGGGATACAAAAAGAAGAGTAGCAGACGTGCAAGAAGACGACACCATCAAAACGATGATGATTATGAAAATGATCCATCTGAATCTCAAATACCACTTCATATGAGAAAGGCGCCACCAGAGACAATTGGACAATTATTATTGGACGAGAATGATAATGATAATGGCGATGATGATGATGATGAACCACCATCCGAATCTCAAATTCCTCTTTCCAATATTGTCAGGGTATCTACTGCCAAGAAGACAAAGAAGAACAAATCAAAAAAGAAATCCCACCACCACTTTTTGGAGAATCCTCCGTCGTCGTCGTCGTCTCAAATGGCTGCTGGGGAAGGCAGCGAGGAAAGTACTAGTGCAGCTCTGCCACTGCTGTCCCAACTTTTCCCTCAGGAGGGATCAACGGATGTTGCTGTTGATGTTCTTCCTGTTGATGAGAGGCTTAAGAAATCTTGCAATTACAAAAATGTAGGCAGCAATGGCGATGATGATGATGATGATGATGACAACAGCGTCAACAGTGGTGATCAAGAACAGCAGCAACAACCACCAACAGAAGGTATCCATCAAGATGATGATAATACCATTCAATCGTCACTGAATAAAGTGGCAACAGCATTGACAAGCAGTAACAAATACTCCAATTCTGCACATCACACTGCCGGTCATGGTGGTGGCCGTAGTGGTGGCAATCGTGACCATCATCATGTCCGTTTTGCCATGGAACAACAATCGTGCAATGTAGATGTACCTTCCGTCATATCCAAGGCAGCTGCCATGATGGTGGAAATACCAAATCATCATTCTGCTGCTACTGCGGCTGCTGCACCTGGTGGGGGGAAGGGCGAGGAAGATGAGTCTACTGCTGGTGAAAATAAGCAAAACAACAATGAGGCACAACAGCAACAACAACAACAACAACAAAATCCACAAAGAAAAAAGCGCAAGAAGAACAACGAGGAGTCAAGCAGTAGTACCAGTACCAATGCCAAGAATAATGAATTGGATATGGTTCGGATTCTAGAGAGGGCCAAGAGATTGTGTGGTCTGTAGATATAATTGAGAAAAATTGATGTTTATTTTGTTTTCAAGTCCCAAGGGAGTCTCTCGCATGTTATTATTCGTGGTGGAAGGTGTACCCACGTTCTTATCATAGCATGCCACTTTCGAGAGATGACATTTGACATTTAAATCTATTATCCTAAATGCATTTCATTCAAGATTTTTGGGTCTCCTTCGCCTTAAAAGCTCTAATGAGTGTCTGGATGATGCATAACAGATCTGAAATATATCATAGATTGAATCATTTTTTGCGGCACAGTTTTGTACGAACCAACTTCTATGGGTATCCAACAACACTATTTTAGATATGTGATAAATGCCCATCGGGAATTTTTGGGGTGGCGGGCAGTAGATCTAGCGTAGGTATCTCTCTGAGAAACGAGAGTACTGCCCTGTCATGTCCGTGGAGAACACAATAGAAGCTGTAGGATTGAATGGGCTATGTTCTCAATCAAGAAAAAATGATCATGTCAACGCTTCGCGAACGACAGTATCACAACCTATCACAACCTATCACAACCTATCAACAGACAATCGCATCCCCACCTCTTATCTCCTGAAAAAACAATAACATGCGTTAGATGGGGTACTCCATCCTGGAGTCTAACAGATTTTGTATCAACCCCATGCAACAGAAACACCTGCTCTCTCACATTTTCACCATGAAAGTTGTCATTAGAAGCGACGGTCACTCTCGATTTTTATCGTTCATTATATCACTTGTCATGTTCGTTGTTCTTTACCGGGTTCGGGTCTTCGAGAAATACGATACATCATACATTATTGGAACGAACAAAACTACCAAAGATGCGACATTGGTGAACTCAATTGGTTTCAAGAACATGTTTTTAGTGGAAACTGGGTCATCATCAGAGAAACCAATTACGAATGAACTGCCTGCTAAACAACTCAACAACAATCTGAATCTGATTCCAGCAAACATTCCAATATACCTAACTGATTTTTCCGGACCAGTATATTCAATGGACTATGGTTATCTGGCATCTATCTGGGGTCGGGGGACAACATACAATGACATGTTGCGACAAGCAGCGAGCAATCTCACGACATCATCATCGTCATCTGCAAAAGAGGCTCTACAAAGAAAGCTCAACGGCAACAACATAACAGTCATATTTCATAACAGCCCAAAAACAGCATCTTCGACTCTCCGCAATGCATGCATGGAAACTCAGTATGATTCTTGCAATCTACCACGCCAACCTGATAAAAGAGTGTGGCCATATGGGTACAGACAGACAAAACGATTGACACAACTTTTTATGCAATGCCCTGACACACGTCATTTTTGTGTCAAAGGACTTGATCTTACCCACGAATATACACGGGCTTACGATACCAGGACATTTCTTCATTTGTTCCCCTTCCGCAACTATGACGAGTGGGTCACATCGGCTTTGCATCAAATCTCGTATCGTGATGGAGAGGANTTACGATACCAGGACATTTCTTCATTTGTTCCCCTTCCGCAACTATGACGAGTGGGTCACATCGGCTTTGCATCAAATCTCGTATCGTGATGGAGAGGAGGGGTGCCAAAAGACGGAAGGATTATTGAGCCAGTGCTCACCACACAGATATGAATTGAATTTTCAAAGGTATACCAAATTCATTCTAGCTGAGTTTATCAAATCATTTGAGAGTCTCCGTACGAGGAGAGGGGAGAGAGTAAAAGATCATCATCACATTTTGATTCACAATTATCTGTATTTGGATCAAACTTTGACGTGGCTGAATGATAATTACGGGGTGCCTCTTTTGCCAGGAACGGAGAGGAAAATAAATTCAGCTAGGCCTGCTGAGTCATGCAAAGATGAGGAGAGCATCATCAAAAAGTTCCATGACTGTTTTACCAATGAACTTGCCGAATTGTATTGAAAAGAACATATTGAGCTAATGAGTGGATGTACACAAACTGTGTTCGTGAACAATTTCAGCTGAACAAAGGTCCCACTGAAGAAGCAATAAATTTCGCGTTATATCACCGATTACGATAAGAACGAGTCTTTTGCAGTGGCAAAGGGAGAACGACAAAATATAGCACAACTCAATTGTGCAGCTGTCTAAATCACCCGGTGACGAAGAAGTATAATGAGTCCAACATAAAAACTGTTTCAAAATAGGCACCCCTGAATATGCTCTCTCCAGTGGCTCAACATGAAATATTCTTTTTTACTAACTACTCTTGACAGCAAACACGTTGTTGCATTTGATCTACAGAATGTCATGATCTTACCCTAGTATGTCACAAAGTATGGTAGTAGCATTGTACCATCCATTCCTTAAAACAATCAACATAACCCAAACATCACCACACACCAGAATAAAATAACCTTCCAAACACCAAACACTATGTACCAAAGGCAGCAGCGGCTCTGGCCCTCTGGGGAGTGTTCACCTCCTTTTTGTAATCAAAATGAGCTTTTAAGGTCTGCACCAATTCATCTGTTGGATTCACCTGATAAAGCTTTTTCATAGCTTGATCCAATCCACTCCTTGCTGCAATCATGTAGTGCTTTAATGCTCTTTCCATATTGCCAGATTCTTCCTCGAAATGTCCAAGATTATACCTCGCACCTGGATGCCCTCCCATGGCTGCAACTTGCATGTAATGTTTGGCTTTCCCAAAATCTCTGTCAACTCCCCGCCCATGCATGTATGAAAGGGAGAGAGAATTAGCGGCATCAACACTACCAAGCTCTGTTGCCCTCACCCAAAGCTCAAACGACTTCTTTGTATCTTGTGGCAAACTCATAGTCCCATTAAGAGAATTAAAAGCCATCATATGAAATGCTGCACCATCGTTGACCTCCATGCGTTTCTTAATCTTAATAATCCCCTCTTCATCTGTGTCGTGGCACGGCTCCCTGCAAAAGGGGCAGTCCGTTTTCGCGGCAGCTGTCTTAAATGAACCTCTGTCCAATGAACCTTTGTCCAATCGTTCCATAAATTCCTGCTTTCCTGTTTCTATGAAACCGTGAATGCATCCATTACACACCTCTTTGCCACAGCATGTTTGGTAATTGCATAGCGATGCACATGGCAGACGTACGAAACATATTGGGCAGTCTTCCCTTGGTGGGGGCTCTTTGAACAATGCTTCGTCAAATATCTGCGCGGCACGTTTTCGACATTCCTTTTTATGATTTGACCAGTGAGCTCTTTGGCATTTTGAATTGCAATAATTTACCTGCTTGCAGGCACGGCACATCTTGAGGCCATCACCACTGTTTCCGCACGCGGCGCACTGAGGCATGATAATAGATAATAATGTTGGAGCGACACGACAGCACGATCCCGCTTGACAATAGCAGCTCTGACGAAGGCAATGCCGCAACTAACTGAATCTCCTTCAATGGTGAAAGTGAAAGTGAGCGTGTGGTGCGTGGGTGGGTGTGTGGTGGATGTATTGGTAGGCCTGGTATGTTTGATAGGTAGGAATCCGTGGGAATTATCCCATGCAAAGCTGGCCTTAAAAAGAGGATAGCTCGTAGATATCACAAATATCTTGCTTGAAAAGGTGGAAGCATTGATACATTAACTTTGGTGCAGATCCAAAAGATTGATTCAAGGTTCGAAGAGGCTGTGTTGAAATTGCCAAGACAACCGAAAGGACCAATGTTGGTATGGATGCATAGAAGGAAGCAACAAATTCTTCGCATAATAGTGGTACAGCTCACAAGTACACACGTTGTTCATTGAATTTCCCCTTTAGTGTTTACAGCCAACAAATAAACAAATAAACAAATGCAATTATACAAGTCGGTGTGTTCTCATTTAGATTCCATCCATCGACAAACCACGTAAACCATCATTCTCCGTCGGCGAGGTCGGTGTACCATTATCCTCAGCAACATTGTTAATAATGGTAGAAATCAAATCATCATCTTGAAACAACGAAAGACCACGTTCATGCTCCCTTTTTTGATGTTGTCCTTTCTTTGCTGTAGCACCCCCACCACCTCGGGGCACCTTAACAACACCATTCACCTCATCATAATGCTTCTTACACATTCCCCCCATAATCGCCTGCTTTGAACATCCAACCCCTTCTCCCCCATCAGTAGTACTAGGACTAGTATAACAACAAACCTTCTTCTTGGCACCATGAGCAATACACCGCCCCCCCTGCACGGCAACCTTACTACAACCCTCGACCTCGCACCGTTTCCGCGCTGGGCCGTGAGTGCTGCACAATCCCGCCTTTTTGACATTTTTCGTACATCCGGGATGAGCGCACGTCTTGCGTTTGGCACCGTGGGAGATGCATAGTCCTCCTTGGACGACGCGGTTGGGACAGGATGTGACGGAGCATTTGCGTCTTGATCGATTATCTTTTAGATTATTGTTGTTGTTGTTGTTGGGTGATATTGGGGAGGATGATCCAAGGCTGGGAACAGATGATGGCTGTGGTGGTGGTGGTGGTGGAGCTCCCATTGGAAGTGGCTGACGGGGGGCAGTTTGCATGTAACTTCCTGGCTGTTGTTGTGGCGGTGGTGGAATGATGTTGTTACCTTGTGGTGACAAATGACCGTGGAGTGGCGATTGCATCATTGGTGAGCCGTGGTGCTGCTGCATTGGATGCTGCTGCATTGGCGAATTGTGCTGCATCGGCGACGAAGAATACTGAGGATGCGGCATTGGCGGTTGTTGATGATGATATTGCATCGGTGGCATATTCGGATGGGGAGGAGGAGGTTGATTATGCTGCTGCTGCGGCTGCTGCTGCCACACCATGGCTTGTGGAGGCGGAGTGCCATAATGCTGGTAATATCCTGGTGGAGTGGGAGGATATCCTGGTGCCCCCGAATGTGGTGGCGGCGGTGGCAGCGGCGGTGTCGCATTATTCACACCGGAAATGACGGGACTAGAATTGTACGATCTAGCATTGTTGTCCGGTGAGCTGTTGTTGCTCGACCTTCGCGATGATGATGGAGGTGGTGGTGGATGCGTTGGCTGCTGCTGTTGCTGCTGCTGTTGCTGATACTGCTGCATTGGAGACGACTGCGATGACGGTGAGTACTGCATTGGCGGCGTCTGTGATGATTGGAACGGTGGAGCAACATCATTCAACCCCTGCTGATATTGCTGCCCAACTGCATCATTCAACCCCTGTTGATACTGCTGCATTGGTGCCGGTGGTGTTGGTGGCTGCTGCTGCTGCTGCTCTGATGGTGGCGGATTATTTTTTCCTGCACTACCGCCATTATTATCATCATCCTCGTCGTCACTATCACCATTGCCCAACGCGGTAGTCAAATGCCTCATCAAATTATCACTACTCAAACTCCTACAAAAACTCATACTCGACAAATTGTACGAATGATGAGACAAGGACATTCGATTATTCTCCTTATCTCCCCCCTGTTCGGGTGCCGAGACATATCCATCCTCATCTTCGTAAAAGAGGAGGTTGTCGTCTACCATGGTGGTATCGAAGATTTCAGTGTTGGCGAGGAAGCTACCAATGGAGGATTCTTTGCGATGATGTTTATCATTGTTGTTGTAGGGGAGGGGATTGAATGATTCTTCTCTTTGGTGGCTGTTTTTTTTCTTTGGGGGGTTGCAGATGTTGCCATCGTCCAGGTTTGGCTGTTGTGGGGGAGGAGGAGGGGGCTGTTGTTGCTGCGAAGAATTACTGCTGCTCCGGCTTGGTGGGCCATAATTATATGGCTGCTGTTGCTGTGGCTGCGACGAATTGCTGTTGCTCCGACTTGGTGGACCATAATTATATGGCTGTTGCTGCGACGAATTACTGCTGCTTCTACTCGGTGGACCATAATTATTATACGGCTGCTGGTATCCTCCTCCTCCTTCGGCATTGTAATATCCACCACCACCAGGTGATGGAGAATATTCATATTGCTGCTGCTGATGATAGGGCGACTGTGGCTGTGGCTGCAGCTGTGGTGGTGGTGGCTGCTGCTGCCCCCCCGGCGGCGGCGGCTGCTGCTGAAGCTGCGGCTGTGGTGGTGGCTGTTGTCCCCCTGGCGGCGGCGGCGGCATTGGTGGGGGGTATCCCGAAACCACCGGTGATGCAGCCCCTTGGGGGGGAACACCACTGTAATACTGAGGTGGTGGTGGTGGAGGCGTGCCATAATTGTGGTATGGCTGAGGAGGAGGCTGCTGCTGATGAGGGGGTGGCTGCTGTTGTTGCTGCGGAGGAGGGAGGGGGGGAGGAGGACCACCTGGATAACTATTGTTATTGAAGGGATCGTAGGATGTCGGAGGAGTTCCGTGATAATACGCCGGATACTGCGGAGGAGGAGGGGATTGTTGCTGCTGCTGCTGCTGCTGCTGCTGCTGCTGCTGCTGATGCTGTTGCTGCTGCTGGGGAGGAATGGGTGGAGGCATGGCCGCCGTCGCCGGCGATAACGGCGTCTGCTCTGACAATAATTGTTGACCATTTTGAAATTGTGCATTGGGAGTAGGAGGAGCGCTAAATGCCTTCTTCTTCTTCTTCTTCCCTCCTCCTCCACCTCCTCCCACCACCTGCCCCCCTCGATGACCCCCCTCATCAACAGTACTCCCCTCATTAATATCATTCAAACCATCCAACTCAAACTCTTCCCCAGGAGCACATTTATCCCCCCGTGTATTCACCCTCCGATGGACCATGGCAGGTTTGAATTGACCGGAGGAAAATACCCGACGATGTTTCCGATTGGCACCGCTGACGATGGTGGTGCCGGGACGGAGGGGGATGGGTACAATAATGTCATTGTTGATAATGGGGGAGTCAATGATGGGGGACAGTGGTGTGTTGTTGTTGTTGTTGGGGTCGGGAGCAGGAGTGGATGGAGCAGAAGGTGCTTCAAATAAAATCTCCGTGTCCCTCTTTGTATTGGCCTTCGCTGTAGTCCCACCCTCCTCGTTATTGTCACCACCCTCACTCTCACCCTCCCCCTCCCCCGAAAGAAGAACCTGCTGCTGCTTCTCCTCTTTTTTATCATCATCCCCAATCAAATCCGCGACCAAATCATCCACGGCATATTCCAATATGGTCGAATCAAAGAATTGCACGGAGGATATATTTGGTTTGTGTCCCCATGTCGACTTGGATGCCGATCGATTGTGTCTGTTGTTGTTGTTATTAGAGTTGGAATTGTTGTTGTTTCGTTCCCAGCTGCTGCGTATATTATTAGTAAAATTTGTATAATCATCACTGGCATTAGTCGCCTCATCATCCTCCTCAGCTTGACTGGTAGTGGCAGCAGCAGGAGCAGAACAGGTGGAAGAAGACCGTGCCGCTGGTGGTGGCGGCGGATCAAAACAATAGGCAGTACCACCTTCAATGGTTTCCTTGTTGACATCATCATCCCCCGCTCCCGCTTCCGAAATTGAAAAATTGTCCAAGAATTGTACTGATAGATTTTGTTTGTGATGGCGATGATGATGGCGTTGTTGCCGATGCGTCGTATTCGTGGTGGTGGTGGTATTGTTTCCATTATTAGTACCACCGCCACCATCATCATCATTCAAGACACCATCACTACCAGCTTCCACCACCTCATCCCAACTATCACGTAAATGATGTGTAAATGCCCTATTCACCGAATCAATTTCTGTCGTCGTTGTTTCCTCCACTGTTGTTGTTTGGATATCACCATCGGGTGTACTTTCAATGGAGATTAGTTTGCTTGATGTGATTCTGTGATGTTTATTATTGGAAGTATTATCATCATTATTATTATCATCGGATAACATTATGTTTATTAGTTTGCTTGATGTATTTCTGTGATGACTGGAGGTGGAGGAGGAGGTAGATGCTGCTGATGTGTTTCGATGATGTCTGGAGGAGGAGAAATTACCAGCATCATCGTCGTTGTTATTATTTGATAACATTGTATTTTCAATATTCATTCAACTCTATTATTTCGATTTCGATGGAGTGCCCCAGAGTGCCCGGGGAGGCGAATGTGAGGAATCTATTGCGCCTAGAGAGAGAGCCGGGTCTGATCAATGGCGATGGTGTATGGTTCATTCGCCATTCCAATAGAGAGGATATGATGTGCAATGATGTGATAGATGAAATCTGTGATGGTGTCAAAACGGAACTTGGAATCTGGAATGCGGGACAGCAAAAAAGACAAAAAATGCCTCACTGATGAAAAACGACACCGAGAAAGACATGTAGGTACAACTCATGTGTCACAAAAAATATAACTTCTCTACATTCAGACGGTATTAGTGACACTACATTATTATCCGGCAACTGTGCCCTTGTGCGTCCCAATAGACGTATCACAGCTTATCATAACAGAGAGGCCCTTTATTTACTAAGTATTTTTAGATCTTGCAAATACGGGATTAATAAAAAAGAAAGAGGTCTATCTGTACGACACATCTTGGGTAAAGGCATGTGGCACTAATGTGTCACAATTATTACTTCTACATCTTCACACTATGGTACAGGAAATCGACTATTTGAGACACGTCTCCCTTTAAAAGATTCACCGCATTCTGGTGGGCAAAACATCTTGAAGACAATTTTGGACTCGGGTTTTGACCCAAAGTGTAGCCGATGCCAGCATCCATACCGTAGGAACAGAGGAATCTGATGTGGGCCTGGGCACCCTACCAACCAAACTGATCTTCACAGAAAATATGCAACTGTTGAATGAAGTGCTGCGTAGGCACTTGATGTGCCCAGTGAAGACGTGATGCCTCCCTTTGCCTTTGGTATTTGGGTGTAGTCATTCGACACATGTTGGGTTAGTTCTACATCTTGGGTGGTAATGAAGCGGAATGAATGGAGCTGCTTCTATCACATCAGTTGTTGCTCCCCTCTCGGGTCGTAGCCCCATCATAACTGACCATGTACACAAAGTGAAAGGAGTAACCGGAGTAGGAGGATCATACTCTCAGATTGCTCTCCGACGGAGAGGCGAATGGGTAGTTTTGCACGCCAGTCTCCCCCTCCACAGCCAGTACTTGTACCACACAAAAATAAACATTCCCAACTACGTAACACGATACCTTCCATGACATCATCAACTCAGGGTCCTGCTGCAGATATGACGTGTCTGTATTCCCATCAGCAGGTTATCCCAAGTTGGGTCCCCAGATCCCATAGAATAAGGATCCAGCACCGGCGACAAAAGTAAGCACCATTACATCCCTCCCGCCAATACATCGCGATCAGTGTAGAAGACTCCCTCTTTGACAGTGTAGGGTATTGAGGAGATGGGTGCACGCTTGTTCCTCGAGTATTTGAATATCCATTCAACAGATGTGTTGTGCAAATAAAAATCATATGCACAGATGATGCCAGCAGCCATCAGAATTCGCCAGCGGTGGCTCTCCTATGCTGGCACTCATGTCCACATCCTCCTCGAGCATGTCCCTGGATGCTGAACTCCACTGCAGCGAAAGACAAAAGTCTGCAAGCGGAGGGTTATTCCGAGCTGGTGACAATGGGGGGGGGGAGATACACCGGAGAGGGATCAATATCAACGGTCATGAACGACCACCGCCCACCCACACTATTGCCGATGCACAGAATATAGCAGTAAAAATAAATTTCTACAATTTTCTTCGTCAGTAAACCACAGTGATGAAGAGTTGTCACTGAAACTGGCTCGACAATCATGCGAAAATAATGGCATCGCAACATCAAGAGCCCCGCAGAACCTACAAAGCAAAGAATCACCAGAGAGCTCGGGTTCCTCAACCTTCAAGAACTCTATTTGTATTTGCTAGTGATATGTAAAGTCTGATAACTGTCAAAACGTAGCTTCCATGGGCATCCAAAGCATCCTTGCATTCCATGATTTATATTTGCATTGGTGTTTCCCTAATCCTATCAGCAATCCATGTCGGAATCTGTACCTCGCCCCACTGCTCTCTAGATTGCATCTCCAAATTCTCCATGTGGGTGCGACCTAGGATGCCNTCTGTACCGCGCCGCACTGCTCTCTAGATTGCATCTCCAAATTCCATGTGGGTGCAACAGACACTGCAGGATTCTCCAGGATTCTACGACAGTCTTGAGTACCGTAGCCAGTTGTTGTGTGTTCCAACTCGCTACCGAAATGAGACAGTGGCCCCAAGATGTACCGATCGATATGTACCGTTCATACATATTGTCTATATACCTTATGTATCGACGGTACATAAAAGTCTATTCTAGGTATATGTATCAACAGTGCATAAAAAATTGCATGCACCCCCACTAGTGGCTTGGATTAAATGGATTATGAAAAATAATCCAATTAATTTTTTCGACAAAATAACTCGATTTTGTTAGATAATTTGTCTAGATAAAATAACGCGAGGTCTACTCGCAGTACAAATTTTAGGTGAGTTAATCATGATCACCCACCAATAAAGCCATTGGGATCTACCATTGGGCACACTTGTCAGGTTGAGTAAGGCTTCCTGCGCTGAATTGAACCCAAAAAATGAATTATACGTGCAATTCTGGGTAAGATGTAGTCTAGCTCACACAGTTAATGCTCACAATCACATTAATGTTGATGCATGAGTTTACTAGCATGACTCATGACATTTTGTGTTCGTACAACAAGGACGGGGCCGGATCTTCCAAGATACAGCTATCGTAGTTCCGAGTTTCGAGCGTCTGGAACAGTGATGGTACAGCAACAAACATAAGATATTAAACACTGATAACTGGAACCATATTGTTGCATAATATAGTAGGCTATTTATTTCCAATTGTATGCGTGGTTATTAATTATTCACCCGTAACCCAAGAGACTCAAAGCCTGGGCTGACAGATACATTTTCGCTCTTGGTAAGAATGAGATCATAACATAGCTCCCACAAATATGCAACTGCATCTAGCTGCAACTTCTGCAAATTGCTACCCTTCTTCTTCAACTCGTTGATAGATTGTTTGCTCCAAACAAACAAGCTATCAGCATTGCCGTTAGAGCATAGCGCAGATGTATCTTTTGTTTTATCATATGCCATTGCACAGTACATTGTAAGGTTTTGAAAATAGCCTCCCGTACCTCCAATATTCTCGACCCCCTTCCATGGATAGATCTGATATAAAGGATGATTTTTCATTTCGTCAATTAATCTGGCATTCTTGGCACGTGTATTACCACGGCCAGTAAAATATGCTCCTTCCCCATCACCTGATGTCTTCCCACTCCTAATCCATTTCTTCTTTTTCATATCAAAGTACAGATAGCACCCCTCAAGTCCACCAAGATAGTGGTCCGATGGGAGATTAGATATGACTTTGAACATATCCTCCAACAAATCCTCCTTTGGGAGAACCAACAGTCGCTCATCCATAGCAAACGTCTCAAGGTCGTCAGCAATATGACCAACAAGGCACATTGCTGCAGCCATTGGAGCAATATTCTCACGGACAATCTATCAACTCGTTCCGAAGCAATGTGAAAATCAAGCCTCTGTCGGAGTGCCAACATCAACCATTCGGCTCTTTTAATCATGGCATCATCAATCGGCACAAAATCAACACCCTTCACCACAGCAGTTATTGAATTCACTCAAGCAGTGGAATTTAAATAGTCGGACGCGCTCTTCTGATTCTCCTGCCCTGCATAAGTAATTGTAAATTCAGGTGTAGGCAGACCTGCCGATTGAAGGACGGGTTCCGTGGGAGCTTTCAGAACAAGGTCTCGCGAGCGAAGATTCCATGCAAGCCAAACAAGGCAAGGATTTTCTTCACTGCAATTCTCTTCAATAGATTTTGCCGTCGGCGTGCCCTTCAATGTTTTGTTTAATTTTTGACCCGGATGAACGAGCTTTAACTTTTGGAATGTTTTGCCATCGAACTTGCGTGCATGAATGAAGTTTTGAAGTTTGCTTGCTTTCAAATCGAGAAAGTGTTGGACAGTATTATCAGCTAGACAACCACTCTCACTCTCTGTCTTTGCTTTAAGTTCGTCCTCGACTTCTTTGTTGCGTTGGAGAATAGACGCTATGCTGTTGTACTTGACTATGGCCTCGTTATGCTTCATCACGAGATTCCTCGTGCGTTTTTCATTCCGCTTCTTCT
This sequence comes from Thalassiosira sp. AJA248-18, assembly GCA_036939945.1. NCBI lineage: Eukaryota > Bacillariophyta > Thalassiosirophyceae > Thalassiosirales > Thalassiosiraceae > Thalassiosira > Thalassiosira sp. AJA248-18. Next base: position 21,632 of record JALLBF010001123.1, read on the forward strand.
TCTGACTGTCGGAATTGATTGTTTTGGCAGGTTGCCCATGCTCCGTATCCACACCAGATGGCCTATCCTCTTCAATTACTTCGCCTCTTGAATTAATATCTGAGTAATATTTAGAATAAAAATAAAACGAGTTTCAGTATGGGATCATGCAATCATGTGGAGTAGAGTACTCAGTAATAACTCACAACGTGGTATTCCAACAGAACACATATCTGGGTATATGAAACTTGCCCCTCAGTCTGTTGTATTTTTGCTAACGCCTGAACCTGATTCTTACAGTGAGCTTTCACTTCTCTGCTAATACCAATATCCTTGGAACTAGAAACCCAACGTTTGCATGTACCTATTAGGTTATCGAACACCGGGAATACTCCCGTCTCTTTGTCTGTCATCCCAGCCTCAACAAATGGTCGGGTAATATGCTCACGCTTCATACATTGCTCCAACATCCGAGGAATGCAAC
>JALLBF010001135.1:0-14293 GCA_036939945.1 Thalassiosira sp. AJA248-18
TGATCCAATGTTTGGAGATGACAGCTGTCTGGTGAGACTATTGTTAAGTAGAACCTAAAACAAGTTAGATTGTAGTTACTGAACTATTGGATACCGAGCATCCGATTTCGCAAGGTGATTCAAACTTCTCTCCTGCCAATACTCAGACAGTATTATAAGCTTGGAAGGTTGCACCGGCAGATTGGACATTCCATCTTGACGTCCATCCACTGCTCAAGGCAATGTCGATGAAAAATGTGATCGCACGGAGCAAGCATGTAACCTTGGCGGTCATTGACATCAATTTCATTGTAGCAAATGACACAATCCAGGGTGGGGGCATCTCTTCTGTCTTCACTCATAGATGTGGTGCGGACAACATCTTCTGCCCTCGAATCAAGCCTTGTTCGGCTGCCTCCTCCACGACGATTTCTTGTCACTCCATTGCTCCGTTCACGAGAGGGAGACGCATCGGAATTTAACAATGGCCCAAGCTCAATTTCTGATGGTGAACTGGCGTTAGGTGGATTGCTCACTGGTCGCGGGAGAAGTGATGAAGGTATTGGTCGACTGTAGTCAAACTTTGGCGGCAGAAATCTTTGGTAGAAAAGGCACAGACATGAGTAAAGACAACCAATTATCATTCGATGTGAGCAGAAGTTCAAAGCTGACCAAGCTCTCACCTTTGCGGTATCATAAATCTCGTGCCATATTTACTTTGGGCAAAAAGAATGGCTGTCTGGAAGCCAATCCACAAAATCAACAGCTGACACATTTTCGGCTCTGTTGGAAAGTCTGGATTCACTTCTTTCAAGAAATTGTTTCGAACAGCGAACACATATATTGGGGCAATCGATCGAGATATGCTCATTCCATATATGTAGTAAGGATGCATTGGTTTCCTCGACTCGGAAATGATGTTCAGAATGATTTGCGGCACCCAAAATGAGTATAGCAGCAGGACGTAAAGTGTTCTATTTGATTGCCCAAAGTACCAAAACGCAATTATTGCCAACATCAGAGCGCCATAGAATTTGAGATGCAGCAAAGTTATTTGTCGTCTGAGGTCCTCTTGCGTAAGCCCAGTATTGTTGGCGTTATTCCGCGCCTGAATTATTATTGCCATGTATTTCATCTCGATGACGCAAAAAATGAGGAGCTTGAAAAATGCAACACTCGCAAATGCTGTAAAGAGCGGTTGCATGACCAAGCATAAAAATATATGGCTGATGCACATTATTGCATCAAGCACTGTCTGCCAGCCAATGCAGAGCAATGAAACATTTGTGGCAACAGATTGGGCCTGTGTATGGAGCAGCTGTCGGAGAAGGATGACAATCTGTGTCAAACACGTAAGCATCATGTAAAAACTGTAATTGATAGCCTTTGCTGTAGTGTGCTCCCAATTCGTTCGCATGGCAGTCACATTCACAAAGGAATGGAAATCGCAGTTTTTCGACTCAATGTCACCTATCATTGTCATGACCAAGGCTTCCTTCGGGGTTTGTTCCTCCAGAAAATCAAGTTGCGACTTCATTACCAAAAGGTATTGAGATTTTTCCAATTTGACTACATCGCTCCCGCGGTAAGCGATATTCCAATGAGGATTGAAAAAAACTCCCCCTATCCTCATCCGGTGTCCCATAGACGATCGCCACTCTCCAAATGTCCACTTGGTTGATTGAACGTCGATATTAATCTCAAACTCACAATCGGCAGCATTAGCCATCAAAGCTTGTTCACGGTTCGGCAGCCTCCGAGTCGCAGGAGACTGCGCATTCTTAATAGAATCCTCGGCATCATCTAAGGCATATGGATAAGGAAAAGCATATTGCATCGGGGACGATCGTTGTTGCGTGGCGGATAGAGTCAAAATTGAACGGCGCCAAGCTAAATCAGTACCATTGTTTGTTGTCGTGTTCAAATCTGCCGGTAATGAGTGATCAGAAGGTGATTCCTCATCATCCACTTTCACCAATTTTCGACCCACTGGTCGTTCACCAACAAAATCATCTGCAAAGGTCTCATCATCCCCAGCAAACAAGCCCTCATCTACTGATTGAAGAAGAGTCCAGCCATTTTTCTGCATAGATTTACTGTTTTCCAGAACATGTATGTCATCTTTGATATAAAGCGGCTCATACAGATCCATGATTTCCTGCCGTATATGCGGCATCAACGTATCTATACCATTTGAGCCATCAAGATTGCTTGGCATCTTTGGTTGCTCATCTGACTCTGAAAGAAGTTGGCTAACGATAGTTTGAAGCCGCCGATGCCGGCGAGTAGACTCTTCCTCATCATCATCATCATCATCATGATCATCATCATCATCACTTGAGTTAATCTCCTCCTCGTCTTCGATTTGGGTGTCTTTTTCATCTTTTTGGATTTCTCGTACACCCAAAAAACTCCTTTGTCTACCCTTCATCACCCCTTCTGATGTCGACGAAGTTACCAAACTCATCTTCCCAGCGCCATGTATCATAACCCCACGCACTCGCAACAAGACGTCCGTTCGTCGCGAGACAAAACTGGTCGTCATTCCATCGTAGAGTTTGACAAGACCATCCACGATGCTAATTTCATTCATTGCTGGGATGGGACGTGAATAGAGTTGGAAGGCGGCACGCCCAGCTTCTTTAGTGAGGCTAAGGCCAAGTGGTTTTGGGGTAGACGACGATGGTTTACTAGAAGATGATGTTGTTTGGCCCAGCTCACTATTACTTCTTTTTGAATCTTTTGCTGAACGCGATTTGCTATTGTCGTGTTTTGATGTGGAATTTTTAGCTTTTGGTTTGTCGGGTTCAAAATATACATTAGGCGGGAGGAAGAGGAGGCCAACATCGGTATTTCGTTGGTGCAGTTGGGTTTGAGCCCATGTGTGGATTTCTTCAACAGTGACATTGCGTGGTGGGGCACTGTCGGCTTGATCGGCTTCGTCACCAATTTCTTTGTCGTTGTTTCCCAAATTGTCTGCCTTTGCTTTTGCCTTCTTGCCACGTTTGTCATTCGATGCCGAGGTCTTATTCCTGGGCGTCCTTACCCACAGCCCACGATAATAACCAGTTGCATTCCGAGGATAGTGGAATACTGTCAAATCATCCAGCTCGTTCATTTTTTCATCCACGGCCGATGTTGTTGTTTGTTCCTTCTTCTTGGATTCATCGTCTTTCATTTTTTTCACCCCACGTGACGTTTGTTTTCTGTCAGTAGCACCGCCAGCAATGCCATCCTCCGACCCCTCATCATCACCCGAGTCATCATTTTTATCATCCATCATCATTCCTTTGGATACCTCCTCATCCAACTTCTCTCCCACCCACTCTCGTAATTCCTCCTCCACGTCCCTTCCATCATTTTTCTTTACCAATTCATGATACCTCGAATTTCGATTCTCCTTCAAGGCCTGTAAAATAACTGTATCCTCTTCTACGCGGGATCGATACACTTCGGGGTTCAACGGGCTTATTAAATTGCCCTCGTCGTCCAAATACCCCAGCTTCTCCCAACGGCCCCTGTTTTTATCGTGTCGACGAAGGTGCTGTCTATTCCTGGGATGTCGTCGACTGTTGGGAGGTTCATCCCCTTCCATTAAGAGTAGGACCATTAGGAACATCATTAGCATGCGAAGGGTGCGTTGTCGCCGCTGACGTTCCTGCCAGGCAAGGCTGTGTGTTACATTGTTTCCAATAGAGAAATGTTTATTTCCAATAGAGAACACGATTATTAGCAATTTGTTTCAATCAATAATAATAAATCATCTAATAGTATAGCAATATAGAAAACCAAAGGCATGCAGTCGTACGATCAATCACACTGTACTCACAGAGCCGCCCGATTCATGTTTTCAAAAGACGGATCATCCGATAGATCCAACGGCATCCCATTGTTATCAATATCAATCATGTCGAGATTCCTGGCGTTATTGAGAGGGAGTGTGTCGCCGAGAGGATCGTAGGGCGGAATAGGGCCGAACATTCAATCGTAATGTGGAGCTGATCTGAGTTGTACTGCAGCGCGTATGAGACTATCGATACTTTCGAAGGCGCTGAATGAATCCGAGACGGAAGAAGAATGAAAATGGTATATTTCAGGTCTTCACTTCCCGTGCCTCGTTCAAGATCTATGCAAGGACTGGAGGCTAGAGCGATGCCGAAGCAGTTGTTGCTGCAATCATCCTCTGCAGGTAGGCACCAGGAATGAAAATAATGAGCGAATCAAAATCCAAACATGCCCGTGCAAGATTCGGGGGGGTATTTCGGGGGCTATTTGGGTAATTGTGCCCTTATGGGGGGCTACATATGATTTCTACTATTTTATCCCAAGAGATATTGAGCGGGGAGCCCCCATTTATTTCAATAATGCATCTTGTCAGATCTTGCCTTGCACTTGATATGAAGTTGTTTGTATTGTGCAAATCACAATGAACCTGAACACCAAACCACCAAACCACCTAACACAAACCAGATCCACAATCTCACCATGAGTGCCTCAATAAACGGTGACCACGGCCGTGTCTTCGACGGCCATTCCTTCCAAGACGTCGTCGCCCCACCACCTGCTCATACTATCCGACAACAGCCCCGTCCCGTCCCACCCACCACAACCGCAGGCGCACCAAAATCCACAATCTTCGTCTCCATCCCCCAATTCCGCGATGGCAAACGCTGCGCCCACACCGTACAACGCATCTTCGAAAATGCATCGCATCCCGACCGTGTCTACATCGGCCTCATCGAACAGACCGATACCGAACATCCAAAGGATGATCCGACGTGTCTCGAGGAGTATTGTGCATTGATGGGGTATAGAATGAAGGAGCACCCGGTGGGGATTATGCACAGGGGGGAGAAGCAGGCGGATTGGGATGCGGTGTTGGGGGCGTGTCCACGGGCGATGGATCAGATTCGTTCGGTGAGATTTCATCATTTGGCTGCGAAGGGACCGGTGTATGCGAGGTCGTTTATTAGAAAAGTTTTGGGGAATGAAGGTGTGTGTGCCATATAAGTACATGTTATTTCCCGTGGGGGTCTTGTTCATATTGCATTATTAATTTGTACTTTATTTGCTTTATTTCTGTGCTTATTCGCAACTTTGATTCTGCCGAATAATCATCAGAATTTTGCATGCAGATTGATGCAGCTACCGATTTTGCTCAAGGGTGGGATAATCTAGCGATACAGCAATGGATGAAGACCGGAAACGAATACGTAAGACTGCTTTATATTATGCTGTTTGTTTTTTGCTTTTATCATTCAACACTTCCTCACTCAAATTTTGTTTTGGTTTATTCCAACATAGGCGATCCTAAGCAATGTACCATCGCCCAGCAAGGAACGAGAAAAGAGTGGGGATAATAGTGTGGAGGTGCCGCGTCAATGTTCGATCAAGATTGGTTCAGAAGGTGTGCCTGTGAGTATGAAAGTTTGTGTTTGTTTGCATTTTGGTTGCCTCCCTCAGTGAATTTATTCACATCTTTCCCTTAATTTAACTTTACTTTATCGCTCTTATCACAGCTGTACGAAAACATTGCTGACGGCAAGGCCATAGGTCTAAAACAACCACTATTATCATCTGCATACTCCTCCTCCTTCTCATTTGCAAAATGTCACTATGAAACAAATGTACCGCACGATCCCTTCGCTGTTCAGCTGTTGGAAACAGAGAAGTTCCCGCGATATGGAAGACTTTGGACCCGTGGATATGACGTTTACACCCCATCTGTGAATATCGTTTACAGAGATAATGCCATCTTGCATCCCTTGCACCATACCGCAGGACACGGTGACGATGGAGAAAGGAAATGGCCCAAGCCCATAAATGACAATCAAAGGAGAGATGCGCATATTCGAATGAAGGTGTTGCTGGATATCCACCATGGAATAACCAGCGCGGAAGCTGCATCGCTCGGAGGAGGGAATAATATCGGAGGGAAAATATCAACGGCACGTGCCAATTTAGGAATCTATGGACTGGGGAAACGACGGAAACTTGATCAATTACTGGATTTTACAGGCATTGCATTGCCAAGTAGTGACTTTACGGGTCAGCATGGAAATGATGGAAAGGGATGCGCCAATACTGCTTGGGTACCATATGATACATCAATATCCCCTCGGGCCAACTTGTTTGATGGTACAGGGAAGGCGGATGATTTGGATTTGGATCCAGAGTTCCCGTTGAGAACTCTACCTGATGCAACGGGTGGGCAGTATGATCATCCCTTTCCAATGGGGAATGCTGCATGGGATGAAATGACTAATGCACAAAACGCAATCAATGACAGATCGAATGAAAATTCTTCCGATGTCCCTTATTCGATGGTGTTTCTTTTATGGGGTATTGGGTTATGCGTGTGGTATGGCATGTTTGTTGGGAATAATAGCAAAGCGAAGACTGGGGTAGGTAGATCCGCGCACACTCCTAGGAATTCAACGAGGAAACCCAAGAGGAAAATACCATTGTCAGAAAGAGTACTGAAAAATGTTTGAGACCGGCAGGTTTTCATGCTTACCATAATATTATTTTAGATGGGCTATTGATAGCATGAGTACCTACCTAGCATTGTATTAAAATTCAGTTATTTCTTGGTGGCCCAATCTATAGTATGGATAGACACATCACAGTACGAGAGCTTACTCGAGTCTATCTAGCTTATTGCATTGAATTGGTATTGGGTTGTGATCCATCAGTGTGAGATAGGGTGGCGGGAGAAATCGCTAAACATATTATCTCAGGTATCTCCTCTCTAGTTCACTCTTTGTCCAAACCTTGATTGATGAGGCACAATGCATTGCACTGTCTTTCTATCAAAGCTGCCACCCCGGGGCTACAGGCTTGGGGACATTGCTAATTGCTAAGGTTGGGGGCACATGGCATTGGTGAGAAAATAGTGATCAATAGGTAGCAACAATAGACAACCTTCAACATGATGGAGATGGAGAGAGTTGCCACTAGATATGTCAACATGTTGGAAAGTGAGGTGCACAAAGTGCCGTTGCTGCAGAAATGCCAGTATCTTTTTTGTCTGTCTATTTTGAAGGGTTTTGCAGCTCGGTTTGCTTTTGCTTCGCCATTTCAATTACATCGATCTCGCATTCTTCTACACACATTCAGCATCGCCTCAGCGAATGCCCCTTTGGTGGTCCTCTTATTCCAATGCTGATGCGACCCACCACTCAATCGACAATGTATGAGGTGAGTAGGGACTCTGATTTGAGTGCCAAATTCATTAATAACCAATTATATAACTAGTGTTTAATTCATTATAACTATACTAACATCCCTGTATCTACAATTGGTGTACATGCTATCTCTGCCGCTTACCATTTCAGTCATCAGTCATCAGTGAACGATAAAGGGATCTAAGGGCAGAAATAGACTGTGTAATGCTGAGGAGGCTACAGTCTGGTCGATTGCTGCGAGCGAAAGGTTGAAAAACATTTTGCTTGAGCAACAGCTTTGGACGACGGATGACTCTTCCAAAACTCAAGCTTCATAGGCGGGTGATGAAATATATTTTAAAACAAGAGCGAGCTTTCTAGAACTGTGTCACTTGCATGATGAGCCCAAAATCTAACAAAGATATTCAAGCACACATGAAATTGGTAAAAAATTGATGCATTATTTACGACTCTTTTTTTCATGCTTACCCCCTCGGATCATTATGTGTCTGCCCTTTGCTTCACAAACTTTGTACCGATTTCATCTTTGTGCATGAACCAGAGAGGGTAGTAGAAACCTCTTCTCCGCTGTCATTTTTGAACATGAAGATGAAGAGAGACAAGTCAAGATCAAGTGTTTACAAGTCAAGATCAAGTGTTTACAAGCGAAAAGAATCACTGTGTATGTGGACGCAAATATTATTGCACTGGGAGATGCCAGTATGTTCAGGCCTACTTCGGATGCAAGTCTGTCTTCTTTTTTGTTTTAAATGCGAGAATGATGAGGAGTTTACCATGGGAGCGTGGTACGGAAACGGGGGGCTATTTATGCCCTTTCATTTTTTTAATCTGCAATGACAGTAACTTCAACCTGTGATGATGAAACATTAAAATTGCGATCAAATGGTAGAGTACTGACACAGAAGTACGCATTCTCATGCACACCGAGAAAGTGGGTATAATATGTGGGCAACTGGTGGACAATACATATTCTCGTGCAGAAGGAGGAAGGGGTTCGTATTGATCATACACATGATGTCAAGAACGTAACACGAGGCAGTCAAAGGAATTGTCATATGTCAATTCGGGTTTATTTGTTGGATGCAACAAATTGTGATACAATGGGGATTCTGCTCTAGTTTTTGAACCGGCGGTGCTATTGCTATGAAGTCAGTCGGGGAAGATTTGGAAGTTTCACAAATAGCTGGTTTTGGGCTGCACCTTGTTTTTGCCTCTGGTGTCAGTAGTTGTGAAGTATAACGCATGAAAACATATGAATGAAATCAGGGTAGAGCCAAAACAAATGCTACAACAGCAAGATCTTTTGAAAAGCTTGGCAATAGTGGCAGTGCTGGTGAGTCACTGACGGGTAGCACTAGATACCTGCCCCCATCCCATACAAAGAGTCGCCAAATCCAAAATTCTATGGACACAATTGATGGCTCTGCTTCAACCTCAAACTATCAATACATCCAACAACTTGGTTTTGCCTGAAAGTGCCGTCCAGTGGCCAGTGCCAGTGGCTGAGTGCTTTTTTTAGAGTTGAGAGCGCAGTATGGCACTAGTAGCATCAAAAGTTGGTCCGCCGTGAGCCATGCTGGCTAACAGTTCCCCATGGATGGTCCTGCTTCATAACTTTTAAGTAACAAGGAATGTGCGATGTTTTTTGATGGGGTGTAGGGTTGTGAGATGATTGTTTTTTTATAGTGTATAGACAGGTTTTCAATCCATGTAGTGGTAACTCAAACACCACACCCACCCAATGACATCGTCCCCTTCTTATTAAAAAAGGGAGAGGATGATGTCATTGGGTGGGTGTGAAGCCTATAACATCAATGCGAATCGGAGGGACAAAGTTCGTTGATTGATCGTCGTTCTGACAGATGATGAATGGCTAGGTATGCGCCTAGCTAACCTTACATAAGTAGATCTTGTGGTCGAGTCCCCCCATCACGCACATGACCTGGGTTGAAAACCTGTCTGTAAGGCTCTGAGAAGGGTGTTTTTGATGGGGTGTAGGGTTGTGAGATAGATGTTTTGATGGGGTACACGAGCCCAATATATGGATCTTCGCTTCAAATAGCGAAGGTCGACTGTGTCCCTTCCTTTTCATCTGATTTCATCGGTTTGCCCTTTGCGTCACCATCAACTATGATGATGAACTACGATCAATGAATCTAGTTGGCTTTTGTCTTTTCCGTGGCCGAAGACCTCTTTTAACAATTTCATGTCTCCATATGCATTCTCTTTTTCCAGAACTGATCCACTCCACCCAAACTGTAATTCCAGTTTCATCAGGATTGTCAGGATTGTGTAGCTCAAATGCAAGGTGCTCAGTCTTTGACCTGTTTAATTTTACCAAGCAGATTTGCTCATCGCTTTTTCTTTTGAGATTGCGAATGCTAGCGCTGCCAGCAGCGCAAGTACTTTGATCACCGAAGACATGTTGGGCCGTGGAAGCTAGTCGTCCATCTTCCTTTTTGTTGTTTTTGCCGTTGGGAAGATGTAGACCTATGTTGCCTGACTTCATCTGAGCTTGTGTGTGTGTTGATGATGGTCTCTCAATTTGAGACTGCATCAGAGTCAAAGTAGTTCTATCTTGGCCTGACAACGAAGCATTTCTATTATTTCCATTATCCAGGCCCATAGACCATGGAAGTTCTTGAAGGTCGTGTTGATTGAGAAATTCCCGTTTAACATAATGAACAGTAGGCATGATACTAAAATCAAGCGTGCTTGCACAAGTTAGTGTCTGTAAACAGATTGTGTTGTGCTTCCTTCTGACTTCTGAAACGATGTTGTGCTTTGATTGTTTACAAATGTGGAGGTGTGTGAGCAAGCAAGTAATATGATATTTGCCAAACACTGAATGCTTGTTGGTGGTGCCCCAAACAAAATCGCGGATACTAAGACTTTTTCTATGCCTGAAAGTAGTGCGGAAGAAACATGCCCTCACCAATTTTATGATGGTTTGTGCGTGGTGTGATGCGACCAAAGGAGGTGCATTTGAGAAGAGGCAAAACGATTTTCCTTGGGGTCGAGGTCGAGAGTGTGGGTGGGTTTTCAGTGTGTGTGGAAAAGTACGGAAGTATCAGTGCCAATGTAAAAGTCCATAACATTCACAATAGTCAGAAGTCAACGAATGGTCCCTGGGTGTTTTGTACTCCTACAAAACCCGCTGTGCCGTCTGCATCACACCGGCACTAGCCACGTGATACCACAAAATTGGTGCGGATATATTTTCCTTCTTCCATTCATTCCGAGCGATGGTCTATCACAGATATCAATCTTTGACTTACCTATTAGAACAGCACTGAAATAGAAAAGCCAATTGTAGTGAGCGGCCCAAGATAATAATCTAATAATCATAAATATTGTTGATAAGCGGTATAAACCCTCACTCAATCAGACATGTACGTATTTTTGATAAGCGGTATAACCTCTCGCTCAATCAGGCGCCTGATTGAGCGAGAGGTTATACCGCTTATCAATACTCCCCTAAAGCATTCTTGACTCCCAAATAGGTACTATTCCCTTATTTTGAAGTCACAAGCATGCTTAGGGGAGAATTGATAAATGATAACACTCCCTCAATCAGACCCAAATAAGTACTATGCCCCCAAATAGCGTAAATGGTCCCGTCGAAAGGTGATTCAATACATGAAAATTCTCATGAAAATTCTCATGGGGTGGGGCGGTTGCAAGTCCTCCCCAACGTGTGCATTGACCAAGCCAAGTGGTAGAGACTCACCTCTAGTGTTGGTTGGGATGCCCCTACAATGTGAGGCACTTGGATGGAGTAGAAGGGCGTGAATTCACGTGAGTTACTTTGTCTTTCGGATGCAACATTTTTTGAGGAGGTTTATTGCATGCATGAAGTTGTTAACAATACAGGTTGCAGGTCCGTCCCAACGTGTGCATTGACCAAGCCAAGTGGTAGAGACTCACCTCTAGTGTTGGTTGGGGTGCCCCTGCAATATGAGGCACTTGGATGGAGGAGAAGGGCGCGAATTTACGTGAGTTACTTGATCTTTCGGTTACAACAGTTTTTGAGGAGGTTTATTGAATGCATGAACTCGATACAATACAGGTTGCAGACCCGCCCCAACGTGTGCATTGACCAAGCCAAGTGGTGGAGACTCACCTCTAGTGTTGGTTGGGAGGCCCCTACAATATGAGGCACGCGGATGGGGGAGAAGGGCGCGAATTTACATGAGATACACATGGTGTTTTGGATGCCATATTTTGACGAGGTTTATTACATGCTTGAACTCACTTACCGTGTGTGTTGCAGGCCCGCCCCAAAACGTGCTATGACCAAGCCAAGTAGTAGAGACTCGCCTCTAGTATTGGTTGGGAGTCTCCTTCAATATGAGGCGTGTGGGTGGGGGAGAAGGGCGCGAATTTACATGAGATACACATGGTGTTTTGGATGCCATATTTTGACGAGGTTTATTACATGCTTGAACTCACTTACCGTGTGTGTTGCAGGCCCGCCCCAAAACGTGCTATGACCAAGCCAAGTAGTAGAGACTCGTCTCTAGTATTGGTTGGGAGGCTCCTTCAATATGAGGCGTGTGGGTAGAGGAGAAGGGCGCGAATTTAGATGAGTTTGCTGCAGTTGCGGCGGATGGATATTTGAGGAGAATTATTGCATGCATGAAGCATGATATGAACCTGCAGTTAGATATCTAAGAAATGCTATGAACAGTTAGTATCTGTAGTTGTGTATTATGAGATCTGCCTTGTGCTGCGCATGCAGGCGTGCACCTCATTACAACATGAAAGTGCACTGACAATTCAGCAGCAGTTAGATGCATGTAGGAATCCATATCAAATGGATCTTCAACTCTGCCTGTGGTGAGTTGGCTACAGTAGATATGGAATGCATGATGAGAGGCACAGCATGAAAAGTAAATGAACTGAGACTATCAATGCAAAATCTGGTTTAAAATGCAATGGCAGTTCGTTTTTACATTATTATACATCTAATTATCATCATAATCACTGTCTGATGATCCGTCGTCATAAGAGTAGGCGTCAGATTCATCTGCATTGTCTCCGTCGAGATAGTCGCCGCTAAAGGTGCCAGCATCTGCAATGAAATAGTCTTCATCCGCATTCCTTTCTGTGACTGATGGAGAAGTGGGAGAATCACTTCGATAAGATCCTCCTGAGTTACGAACATAATTCATCAACTCCTTTTGATATCTTCGACTGAAATGAGTTGGTTTTGTTACCTCCAATGCCTGCAAAACATCATCGGTGCGCAGCTTTCGAAGGGGTGGCATTTGTATTCTGATTGGCATGCTCGATTCTTTTCCGCCACCCATGCTATCAATTTGAGACGAAGATATTGCCTCTGCACGAGCTTCTCTCAATGGATACAGGGCTGCCGCTTGCAAAACTTCACGAATATCTGAGGGGGAATATCCGCCGGTCTTACTCGCCACCAGGTCCAAATCAAAGGTTGGATCTAGTGGCACATGATTTAACATGCTTTGCAACACAGATACACGAGAATCGTGATCAGGCAAACCCGCAAAGACCCTGCGTGGCATTCTCCTCAGGAAAGCAGGATCAACATCAAACGGGCGATTTGTGGCGCCAATAACAAGGATCGACGACGGTGATTCACTGCCACCTTGTGCATGATGACGTATTCCATCCCAAAGCTGTAGGAACTCTGTTTTGAGATCACGCCCCACATCATGATCCTCTCCACCTCGTTCACGAAACAACCCATCTAATTCATCTACAAAGATTACACACGGCGAGATCTTGCGTGCAACGGAGTATAAAGCCCTGACATTGAGGTTGGTCTCGCCCACGTACTTGCGCAATAAGCATGAGGGTGATACGGCAAGAAATCTTGCACCGACTGTTGCTGCTAGTGCCCGAACAAGCAGAGTCTTTCCACAGCCAGGTGGACCGAATAACAAAACTCCCGGAGGATTGGCAAGAAGCCCGCCATAGTAGCCATTCTTTTCAGAATCAGATTGCGTTGGTAGCAGTGGAAATGCCAAGTCTAGCAACGATTCTTTCGCATCTGAGAGACCACCGATTGCATTCCATGCGTCTGCAGCAGCTACTTCGGGTGATTCCATGTTACTGCCCCCGCCCGGAAGCCCTCCGTCCAATGGAGTCAACAGCGTTTGGGCCAAAACATTTCCTTCGGCACGAGTCAATGATCTCATAATTCCTTCCACATTGCTACTTGAACTATATAATATATCCTCCTCTGAAATTTCTGATGCATAAGGGATCCCAGCAGATCGTAATCTTGCCGCCAACTCCCGCGTCGCTGTCATTTGAGGAGTTAGCGATCCATCCTCCCGGGATTGCCCACCTTGTCCTGACTGTGGCAGGAGATCACTGTCCTCGTCACCTTCTGAACTACCGTCATGTACCCCATCCACTCCCCCCAACCCGCCAGATAAAGCATCTTCGTCGGCATATGGCATATCTTGTTCTTCTCTCACATCCCCACTTTTACCCCCCGCCCGTGCAGCTGCAAACTCTTCACTGACCTCCTCCCAAACCTCCTTCATGACAATCCATGATGATTTGGCCAAATAGCATGCGATGGCGAGCTGGGCGCCAAGTGTTGCACAACGTAAGATGGGCACCGCCGAGTTGGAGAGGAAGTGATGGATTAAGGATAGGGTGCCGCCGGTGCCCACGCCTACGGAGACGGATGATGACGAATGATGTTGTGTATGTGAATTTGAATGTGAATGTGCAGGGGTCGAACTACTACTCGGCGTATTCCCTGATTCTTCGTCCTTTGCATCGCTCGTAGAAGAAGCCAGAGATGCTGCACGTGGAGATGGTGGAGATGATGCTGACAATATTTTCCTTATCGGTGCGTTGGACGACGACGATGATGATGCTTCGGCTTCCTCGCGTTTGGTGGGTGATGGGGCTGTTTTTGTGAACTGTCGCGAGACTGAAGCGCCGTTGCTCGAGCCATGGCCCCTGATAGGAATTTTGGCTCTGGCGGTCGGCGATGCAAGAGCCAATAAACATAGGCAGTAATATGAGTAACATGTTCTCGTCATGGTGCATGCCTTTGTGCTTCGTGGGGGTTGGGGTATGATAATATGTACTAGCATAAGACCTATTGTTGAACAGTCGATTTTTCGCAT
>JALLBF010001152.1:0-13470 GCA_036939945.1 Thalassiosira sp. AJA248-18
CCAAGATAATAGAATGACATCCCCAGCAGCTCTTACTCCGTAACAGATCTTTGGAAGGTGCAATGGCTTTGGCCACCTCATTTTGTTTCTTTCTTTGACATTTTTCTTATCTTGAGAATGTGTGATGACCTATATTTTACTGGAAAGAAATGATAATGTGTCTAAAAATAGAATGCCACCTTGATTTCTATACGACCCTCATTTATTCCCGGCCTAAGATCAAATCATTTGCCGCTCTAACATGTATCTCAGAGAAGGATTCTCTGATGCACGGAATTGAAAGAAGAAAGCCTAATCCCATATGTTTATCTTATATGTCTCACCCGCCTTTACTTAAAAGTATCTAGCATGACAGCTCTCTACATTTTGCAGCCATACGATTTTTTAGAGAATGTGCACCCCATCGCTCATAACATTCTTTGGCACTTGAAAAATTCGATATTGCGTCACTGTGCCTTCCTTTAAGGAGATGATAGCAGCCAGCCCTTTCAAATGCAAAACCTTCCTCTTGTAAATGATGATGCTTGCGGGCAGTGGTGATGGACAAGGTGTATTTCTGTAGTGCTGCTTCGTTGTTGCCTTTTAGAGCATGGTGCTCTGCTTCCAATAAGTACAATTTATGAGAGAAGTTCCACTCTGAGCTTTCAACCAACTTCTGAAATTGTTCAATTGCTTTCAAGCCAATATTTGTCCAATATGATTCATCGCTTTGGTGCTTCTGAGCACAAGCGAAAGCAATTATTCCGTCTAAGAAATCCCCAAGGATAGTAGAAGTACTCTGTGCCCATTTATCTTGAGGATATTTCAAGCTCATCTTATAACAATGAATAGCACCATCTAGATTCCCTTTGAGCAGGCATGCAAGCTTCTGCCTGTTACAGAGCCTATGGTAATACTCTAGGTATGAGAATGACATGATGATGAAGTAAATACTAGCAATCACCACATATGCACTTACAAATGATAGACAACGAAGTTTTTTTGTGACACCTGCTGCTGAAGTAGGGCATTTTCTGTACAATTCAAATAAGTCATGTAAGGATCCTCACGACTTGAATCATCCTTCATCTGAAGAACCATGGATAGCCATACCACAATGGAAAGAAGCGCTGCAGTCTGACCATATTTCTCTGCATTTATGGCCGAGCTTGCCAGTTCTTGTTCAAGCTTGGCGAGGGTGCTACAACCTGAGTGTATCTGGAGCACAGAGCGCTTTTGCAGGCACAAATATGCATATTCTAAGTCAGCAGACTGGCACCCATCCCGGTATCCATCTGTAAGTTTATCAAGAGATGCTATTGCATAGAATGGTTTCATGGTCAGAGATAGTCAATCCTATGAGCAAGTAATAATATGTACAAGTTCTCTTTACACACCTTGATAAGGCTCGCGGAAGACATTTATAGTGCCAAACACCATATTGTATACCCGAGCCAAGAGCTAATTCAAGATAACATGAGAAATAATAAAACAAGGTTTGAGCTGGAAAAGATCAATCTCGACTCACCCTATTCGGTCCTTTGGATGAAAATCGATCCAGCACTTTCAACCCAATTTTTCCATATTGGTAGCTGCCCTCAAAATCCTGATTAACTGGACTGGCGAGAAAACCTCCATACGCCGCAAACGAAAAAGCGGACACATCACAAAGACCCCTGCATTATTTGAAAAGTATGATGTGGAGGTGAGACAGCATGATTGAGAAAGGTGAAGGCGAAGGAGTCACACCGTGGTACTAACCATTCCAGAGTCATCTCCACCATTCGGATGATAGCAAGAACTCCAAGCTGCGGTCTTGTATTGCTGCAAGCTACCTGAATCAAGCTCAAAAACTCCATGGTAGCTAGTTTACGCTCATCCTCCATGACTGGAAGTTGTAAAATGTCGTTTGCTGTACGTGTATCTAGGAGACCTTTCACATGCATGTACCTAAGTTCAACCTCATTGGTAAGATCCTCAGGAAGCTTTTCTCCAAGTTCTTCTAGTACAACCAGACATTGTGAGATCGCTCCTTCACATTGCTCGGTTGACGTTAAATAACGAACCTGCATGATGTGTGCATCAAGTTTGTCCTTGAGTGTCCTGCCATTCGATAGCACTGTGGATACCAAAACACAAAGCTGATCGAACATACCAACACAATATGCTGTCTTAATAGCCATAACGTGTAGATTTAGCGAGAGTTTGTACTGACTCTCCCAGCAGCTCTTAGGTAGCATGTTTATTCCCAGGTTGAAGTAATTAACTGCGGAAGGGTAGGACAAGGATTTGTATGCCCTTTTTCCGGCTATCGAAATATAGAAAAATAGTTGAGATAAAAATGAACCTCGAAGTAAGGACAAGGTGCATAGGTGACTGCCATCAACTTACCCAGCAGGCTTAGCCCGGCCACCTCGCATTTTTGGGATTCACTTGTCAGGTACTCTTGGCCCAAGGTCATGTGAGGCACGATATCAAAAATGCACTCTTCCAATTCCTGCTCTGGCGTATACATAAGCAATCTTGTTCCAATCAACAAATGAAACATCTTTCTTTTCTCTGGTGGAATGAGATCATATGCAGCCTTCCGTACCTGATCATGAGCCCTGTGATTGATGTCGCAATAGTAATGTTATTATAAGACAACGCACCAACACGCTATAAAGAGCACATAGTAACAACGTAGGGCTCACCACCGGTATTGTCCTGGAGATGTTTCACAAATAAACCCAGAAGAACAAATAGTAGGGAGAAACTGTTCCAATGCCACGCCGGTCACCTTTGCCTTCTTGAATAACACAAGATCTAGAGACAGTGCACACAAAACTAAAAAGTTAGAGAAGTTGAATGACATGCCCCCAGCATACAATTGCATTCCAACTATTCTCACCAAATTCAGTTCCAAAACATGCAGCCACCTTCAAGGCAACTTGAGCATTGTTCTGATACAGCAGTGACATTTGCATTGTCAGATACTTCACTACATCCGGTGGGACTTCAGTCATTCGTATTTTGCTTAGGTCATATTCCCATCGTTGGGTGCTTAAGTTGAACCAGATCAAACCATCTTTACTGAGGGACAGTAGAAAGTTTCTCACGAACAAGGCAGAACCTAAACAAAAGATGAACCGAGGTAAAATATGTGAGATTTGCATAATACCATCACTAACAAGAAAACAATACTAATGCAGCACATACGAATTATAAACATCTTTCTTACCCCCAGTTTTGCTATGCACCAGCTCCGATAAATTCCTTGCAAGACTCGGTGGCAAACACAACGCCTCACTCACAAGTGTATTCGCACTCTCCCTTTCCATCGGACCCAACTTGATAGTCTGCACGCTAAACCCTCGTCCTTCGACAACCTTGAGCATTTTTGGTACCTGTGGCGCAAGGCCATCATCGTCACGGTACGAAATAACGCAAAGACGGTAGTGAATATCGTTATCTTCGGCAATAAGTTGCACCAACTCGAGGCTTGCCGGACAAGCCCATTGCAAGTCATCGATAAAGAATACCACGGGATGTTTCTGACTGCTGAGTGCCCGAATAAGACTGCAAGTCAATGCAAATTTCGATCGCTTCGAGCATGCTTGGGTGTTCTCCACAGACGACTCTTCATCATCCCCGGAAGAATCACCAGAGTCATCACTAACAAAATTGCCATGTGGTGTCTCCTCCTTCGTCATGAAGGCTCCAAGGTGAGGGATTGACTGTCGTAGTATACTGACGGATGGACCTACAATCTCACTAATGCGTCGCTTCAAGTACTCCATGGTATGCACATCGTCCTCCTTTTCCCGAATTAATATCCCCAGAAAGGTGTTGAGGGCAGAACAAATAACACAGTCGGGTTGGCGGGCGGTTAAATCAAACTTAGCCCTAATCATGAATCCATTATTGTTGATCAGGGTTTCTTCGATTTGATTGACAAGTGATGTCTTTCCCATGCCTGGGCCGCCGGATACAGTCGAGAGAGATGAGTTGCCGTAGTGAATTACCGAGTTGAGCGAGTGGAGGAGCATGGATAGTTCAGACTTTCTACCATAGAACCGTCCTTGTTGTAGCATTAGCTGTTGCTGCTGAGACAGAGTCTCCAAAGTTGTTGGAAAGTAAACGTCATACTTGGTCGTAGCCGCCTTCAAATCCCCCCAAACATCCTCGGCGGTGTCGTATATTTCTCCAAAGCTATTACCTCCGTTGGTGCATGCATTCAGTAGCGCAGATACAAAGGAGGATATGTACATGGGCAATCCATCATCATGTGTCGTACGTCTTTCTCTCTTTTTCTGACCCATGCCATCATCAATACTGTCGTGGTCATTTTGCATTTGGTTTCCCTGCTTCCTTTTCGGCTGCTTCATCGTATCTTCCTCCTCATCATCATCATCACCCTCCATCATTTTCACAATGTCATCACAATTAACTTTATGAAAAACATGGCAATCGTCATCATTATATTGTCCCACTCCCCCCTTACTAAATATTTCCTTCATAACCAATCCCAAATCCTTTAAATCCAAACTCTTCAACCCATCCAACCTCTTTCCCTCAGGGTTCATATGCATGCTACCATTGGAATTATTTACCAATGTAGCTTTTGATAAATCAATAAATGCCACAGTGAAATATTGACCATTGGAACCTGTATTGATGGCATCCACGATAATGTTGGATGTTGATAGTTTACCATGTGATATACCCGCCTCGTGGTATTCGTGTAGGGTTTTGGTGATGGCTGTGGCTAGGCGGAGACGTGACTTTAGACCTACATTATCCGACCTAACAGATCCGTCAGTCTCGCTTAGCCAATCCTTGAGCGAGACACCATCCACCCATTCAAATGTAAATGCAGGATATCCATTGAAGGTTTCAATCTTGGTGATCATCCTCGTGGGAGAAGATTGGGGTGAGTGTTCATTGGTCATTCGCTGCTCTTGCGCCAGGTGGCACAGGACTTGTTCGTGGTTGATGGAAGCCTCACTGAGAATGACTTTGACGCCCTCACTGCTATTTGGACGGCGATAGATTTCGGTGGTGGAGCTTTGATATATTAGGCGCAGAGGCAGAGGTCGAGTGGGAGCGCTATTGATGTTGTCATCGATGGTTGTTGCGCCGGAGGCACTGCGGCTATTACTATTACCGCCGCCGCCACCGCCGAGGGAGAGACCATCGAATATGTTGGCGTTTTCAATATCCACATCCATATTGGAAGAGGAGCTTTCGGAGATGACTACTTCTTCCGACTTTTACTTTTAATACCACCTTTCGGAGATGACTAATTCTTACGACTTTTACTTTACTTTTAATACCCACCCGAATACGAATACCTGAGCAAAGTCAAGTTATGGGTAACTTCGGGTCCAATACCCAGTATCTAAGAGATTCCCGTAGGATCAGTATTAATTCCTATGTGTTTTTAAGATATCTGGAATCTACTACTCGATGATAAGTTCAACGTTCACCAGATGCTGTTGGAGTGTGGCATTTTGAGAGAAAGGCCAGCAGGAGGGTGGAGAGGTTAAGTTGGTATTCGCAAAGGATGCATGGTATGGGCATCATTTTTTAAGTCTCTGTAATGGCGACAGTGCGGATCACATATCACATAGAGATTGATAAATTCAAAGTAAAAAGGTTACTGCCAAGCGAGATGTTTCCCATCCGTCTTGGCCCAAAGAAAAAAAATTGCACAAGACACCAAACTCACAAATGAAAGCAAAANGTCTTGGCCCAAAGAAAAAAAATTGCACAAGACACCAAACTCACAAATGAAAGCAAAATTATTTGTTCCTCCTCGTACTGTTGGTGTTAGCATTGAATCTCTTCAACGCACATGAAATACAATACTGGCAACTCATGAACTATGAGATCCATACGGGCATTGATATGATCCCGAAGAAGAACCGCCTGCTGATGAGCCACCTGCTGTACCCGCGGGGGCGAGTAAAGTCTTACTGTCTCCTGCAGGAAATCTAGGAAGTCTTGCATGGAGTTGATTTCATCCAAGTCTATCTGTCTATTTGCTGCTGGTGAATGCTTTAGGATGTCGTCCAGTACCTTCTGCTGTGCGCCTGGATGCTTGCCAAGCATAGAAGGCCCAAGAACACAAATTCGAGGGTAGTTTCCATGTCCCGCAAATAGAGCTTCATCCCATCTCGGATCTCCTATATAATAAATTGTGACCCTCGGCATCATTGGCACTTAGCAGAGTGTGCATGTGACTGTGCCTCCTTCTACTTGGGTGGATTGTTCTACGCACTTTGAAATACATCACTGACCATCTCGTCCAACAATTCTCGTGATCGGTTGCACTAGGAACGAGGTAGGATTCGGAGGAGAAAGGATGACCGCTATTTTGGAGGGGGTGAATATCTTCCCTAAGGCTTGCATCATTGGGTCTTCCAATTCACCCATCTCTCTGCCTCTGATGAGAGGTGTCGTTTGACCACGTTGTGACCGTATCGAGCGCTTGGAAGTCATGTGCCCCAAGGTTCCTCGCCTAATATCAAGAGTGATGGCTATCAGGGTCGAAGTCCACACGTCGATCCATCGAGGAGTTTGACACGGGTGGGCGTCTGCGCCGATACTCTAACGTGTCGAGCGGATGCTCCGGCATTGCGATCGTGGTGGGTAGTTTTTTGAGGTTTGAGTTTCAGCGTGGTAATCTCACACACATTTGGCGGTGGCAGCGGGAATACTGTTCATAGAAGTCCACATCGAAGACGAACGTATCAGTCTTGATAGTGCGTTAGGATTGAAATAGTAGACAGTTATCCAAGAAGAATCAAACAAATAACAATGAGACAAATCCTTTGTAACTATCAAGCAATACATGATATGGCCGAATATTTAGAATTCGATCTCAACCATCTGCAATATCAACTGCAACCATTTACAACTGGGAAGATGTGAAAGATCAACTTACGGTTGCAATGCTAAAATCTTATTCTTCTCATTTAGGTGGCTTGGCCAACAAGGATGGGTCTCATTATGACAGTATCTGGGAAGAGCTGTTCGCTGCATTGAAGCTCTACAAGCAAAATCATGGTGATTGCTTGGTACCTCAGAGGTACAGTGAGGATCCAAGGTTGGGACGCTGGGTCAACACCCAACGCTCTCTCTACAAAGCGGGCGAATTGTCTGATGATCGAGAGGAGAGATTAGTAAATATTGGATTTAATTTTGATCCCTACGACACTCGCTGGGAAGAGCTGTTCGCTGCATTGAAGCTCTACAAGCAAAATCATGGTGATTGCTTGGTACCTCAGAGGTACAGTGAGGATCCAAGGTTGGGACGCTGGGTCAACACCCAACGCTCTCTCTACAAAGCGGGCGAATTGTCTGATGATCGAGAGGAGAGATTAGTAAATATTGGATTTAATTTTGATCCCTACGGCAGTATCTGGAATGAGAACTTCGCTGCATTGAAGCTCTACAAGCAAAATCATGGTAATTGCTTGGTACCTCGGAGGTACAGTGAGGATCCAAGGTTGGGACGCTGGGTCAAAACCCAACGCGCTCTCTACAAAGCGGGCGAATTGTCTGATGATCGAGAGGAGAGATTAGTAAATATTGGATTTAGCTTTGGGGGGGAGCCATAACGTGGACTGCCGTTTTTGCGTCGCTTCTCTACATAAACATAATTCACTACTGTACTCAAACTCGATTGTTTGCCAGAGATTCTTGTAGCTCCCGCAACGTGTCATTATTGTTTGTTCAGGTCGCGTCTCTTGCCTGCTTCGCTTCCAGTGACAGAACACGCCACAGCTTCGTCGTATTTGGCATCAGTGAGGAATCTTCAAAAAGGTCCCACGGTATATGAATATTGGCTCGAGACATCTTTTATAAGATTAGTGGGATTGAAGTTTCATCCTGCTTATTGTCATCGCCAAGACAGATTTCCTGGACAAATAATATGAACCATCGCAAGATTGAATGCATATCTTTCCTTCAAAGCCGTAGTCCCTACTCACAGAGTTCTTTATGATATGGCCAATCTGCTACCTGGCATTCCCGAGAACAATACTGGTATATCTTACATCGACTGATTTGGGGCATCAGAATTTAGACAACAGGCAAATGAAGATATGTGATGATAGGTGCCAGTCGTCAACTTGACTTACCTACAAACCATCAGTTTACTGCGATCCTTCCTCTGTGAGCACCCAGTGCAAATTCCCGTCTTGCGCAGGGTCTTCTTTGCTTC
The DNA here is from genome assembly GCA_036939945.1 of Thalassiosira sp. AJA248-18. Classification (NCBI taxonomy): domain Eukaryota; phylum Bacillariophyta; class Thalassiosirophyceae; order Thalassiosirales; family Thalassiosiraceae; genus Thalassiosira; species Thalassiosira sp. AJA248-18. The sequence goes on from JALLBF010001152.1 coordinate 8,189, forward strand.
GGCGTACTTCTTATCCAAGCACGAACATGGAATGTTCTCGGAGTAGAACTGGAGGAGAGAACGTTCACAACCGTTTATGAGATCAACATTTCTCATAAATTCTTTTCCTGTTTGACAATCAAAAGCACTGGAGGGATCGCCACCATCTTTTGATGGGTCGTGTGCAAGCATAAAAATAACCGATGCTAATCCTCCAGCAGCCAATATCTCTTCGCCACTAGCAATATTGCTCGAAATGGAAGAACTGCCACTAAGAAGAATGTCTGTTCCATGGCAGAGAAGAGCAGACTTTACCAGCTCTCGATTTGCATCGTTTCTCCAAACTTCTACAGGAAACTTCTCATACGTTGCGAGGGCAGCATCACCTGCATCTCTAGCATAGCTCGTTCGGCGTCGCATACAGTTTCCAGTCCAGGAATCACGAAAGGTGACGAAGAAATCGTTGCCAACATGTTCGCTTGGAATCGACGAACACCCATGGCTACAGCCATACCTGTGCGACGGCCACGTCGTCATGAGCGGCTGCCGACAAACTGGCCGCAATCGTGGCAACGACGGCGCCGTGCCAACACTACTGGCATTTTCCTTTCTGGCCCGCCCTTGATTTCTCTTCCTTGATGACATGGAATTAATTGTGCGAATGGGTTTTGCTTTGAAACTGGGTCAAATTCAAAAATTCAAAACACACGAAAATTATCCGATGAGACAAAATGTCCCATAGGTCGCCCTCTCCAATGAGTCCTTCAGACGGAAGCACTCGATACGCCTTTTCGGCGCCTGATGGCCGGCCATCCCTAATTAGAGCCGAGTCTTCTTCTAGGCTACTGCGAAGTCCAAGCGGCCGGCTCCCGCGCTCGTCTTCGAGAGAAAATAGCGGTGAAATCAGCGACAGCAATGCAGCACTACTTCTTTCCAACAGCCATCTCCAGCTAAAGAGCTATCGGCCCAGTAGCTGCAATCCAAGCTCTATGACGTCTCATTCATCTCAATCATCATCGTCGTTCTTCGTTATGATCACTGGGCATATAGAATCAGCTCGCTCTTCGTCTTTTTCGGTCAATGACCATTTGTACTGTCGGTACTCCTTTTCTTATGGCCCCGATTGGGAAGTCGTCCATGGTGTGTCGATGGGCTTATCCCAGATTGGACATCAGGGTTTGTTAAGTTCTGACGAAGGAGAAAATGTGATAGTGTGGAATTTCCCTATCGAAATCTCATTCCAATCAACCAACCCTCAAGGATGGCCCCGCCTTGCTTTATCCATCTATGGCTTTGACTTCATGGGACGAGATGTCGTGCGTGGATATGCTAGTCTTATGCTACCAGTGACCCCAGGAAGACATACAAGGTATTTAAAGACATACCGGCCAGTGAGTGGTAGCAAATTGGCTCAGTTGGTCAATTGGTTGATGGGGACTAATCCAGAGTATTATGATAGTAAGATGGTAACGAGAGGAGAAGGGCGGGCTGTTACGAGGGTGGTGAGCGGAGATAGAACTGTGAAGGTTAACTTGATGGTCACTGTCAAGGATCTTTCGGCGTTTGGTTATGTTTCATCCCCTTCTTCGTTGTCGAGATCAAAGCATGCAGAATAGAGGAAGGGTTTATTCTTGCTCCCCTCGTTCGAAACACTTGCCTGAATTATACAAGAGCTAGGTCATGCTCAACGTTGTGACAATGAGCTGGCTGCATTTTTGTCTAGCGGTATGGACAGTTCTTTTGGTATCCCTCTTTCCTGGAGCAAAAAAATGTGCAAGTGCCCCCACATAATACCATCTCTAACTATACTTTCTGGAGAAATCTAAGACTGGCAATACAACAAAAAGTCAACACAACTCTCTATGATATTAGCATGCTTATTTTACTAAAATCCCTTTTTCTAAACTAGTAGCTTTTTAGTGTAAAAGCTTTTGGACAGCAATGTGTTCTTCATGATATCCACATTAAGAAAACAGCTATTCTTTCAAAACACAAATCTTGTGGAGCCACACCCCATATGACAAACCAAACCAATCGAGTAAAATCATATTGATGTTCTTGATGCACTACCCATCCATCTCAGCCGAACCAAGATCTTGTATTTTGGTAACCTTCTTCTTGTGGTTGAACGAAATTATCTTGATTGGCAAAGTAGCCTTCATCTTGCTGCGCTTGCTGTTGTTCTAGTGCCAACAGTGCTCTCCCGCCTTCCTCCGCCATTGGATGTTCACTGTACTCTTGATAGGCCTGTTGGTAGCCTTCTTGTGGTTGAACGATATTGTCTTGATTGGCAAAGTAGCCTTCATCTTGCTGCTCTTGCTGTTGTTCTAGTACCAACAGTGCTCTCCCGCCCTCCCCCGCCATTGGATGTTCACTGTACTCTTGATAGGCCTGCACCAGTTCTCTCCCGGAGGAATATCCATTATACCATTCCTTATTTCCAACTTGTTGTTCTTGGTGGCCATCAGGAGCATACAAACTCCGATGTTGAAGTTCCATGGCTTCATCTTGGTGATCTTCTTGAGCACCTTGAGGCATCATCATGGCAATTCTTCTTCTTCGTTCAGCACGTCTTTTAGCAGCATGTATTCGTTTCTGCCTGGAAGCAAATCGTTTTGCTTGACGTCCATTTAGTGGCAACCTTCGTTCGCCTGGCTCGAGAAGAATATCCTCCTCCTCAGAGATGAACCTCTGCTCCTGCTCTCCGTAACCATTCTTATCAAAGAGTCGATTCAACCAATGTTTCTCTGGCAAAAAGTCAAACATGGAAGCGTACTCGCCCTCCTCCGACACAAAGTAAAGGACACTCGCGGCAAGTGTCGTCAATGCCACACACCCCACCAACGCACGTGCACAATTCCGTCTGAAAACGTTGCGCCTTCGCCGTTTCTCCCGTGTCAATGGACTTAACTCACTAAGCTTGGAACTATTCTCGTTACTACTTCCGCTGCTCATACTTGAATCGTCTTCGGGCGGCTTACCCATCGCCTTCCAAAAGCCGGTCGACTGACCAGACTCGACGCTGCTGCTGCCGACGCTTCCCTTTCGGGAAAAGTTCAATCCGCTCCTATTCGATGCATTCTTGTCCTCTGACGTAAGGGATAGGTTGATTTGACTGCTCATCAACGACATGAGCGTTTGATACGCACGTCGACTTTCGTCGGTTGACATGTTGCCCGTCGATTCCCGTCGTTGCGACTGACTTTCTCCCCCTCCTCCTTGTCGTGCAGAAGCATCTCCTCGCCTCGATCCTCTTCTCATGGGAGCAGACATGGCAGCCGACGTGGGAACCGTAATAAGAGTAGCTTGGCCTCCCAACACCGACGATGATGGTGGTGGTGCCGCCGCCGCCACCCAATGCCTAGGCAGTGCTGCTGCCTCCCCCCCCACCTCACCAATACTGGGTGGAATCCCCGATACTTGAAACTGCCCACTACTCCTCAAATCAGCACTCTCGATACTCAACTGTGATCGAAAGCTCAAACTAACCAAACTCGAAGAGTCCATTCGATACACTGCATCTTGACTTCTGGGACGTAAGTCCATAACCTCCATGATTCCGTAATTTCTACCATTATTTCCATCTGCCGAACTTGTATCAGCATCATCATCATCATCATCATCATCGCTGTTATTGCCACCGTCGTTGGAACCACCACCATCACCATCGTCGCTCCTGGACCACATGAGACTGGCACACGATTCGGCCTCGCTATCAACACCATCATCCGACTTCCACGTGTCCCCATCATCATTATGACGGAACCGAATGGAATTCTGTCGAAAGGTCGCCAAGGTCATCACTGGAGCTGGAGGTGCCGGAGCATCGAGGGAGGCGCGTCGTCGCAGCGATGTATCGAAGGAGGCGATTCGAGGTAGGATGGAAGATTTGCTGGGGAGAGTAGTAGTAATACTACGATTATTATTATTGAGACCCCATCCGACGATGCCGCTGCGGTGCAGCTGTAGCTCTTCCAAGTTGTTGTCGTCATTCTCGCCAATAGTTTCGGTGAGTGGCTGGAGAGTCCGTGCGGCAGAAGTTGGGTTGGCGATGCTCCAGCGTAGTTGCTGTTGTTGTTGTGGTCTTCTTGAGGGCCTTCGTCGTCGTGGTTGTTGTGGTTGCTGTTCCTCTTGAGATTGTGGCGGTGAACTGCTGTCACCTCCAGCAGCAGCAACAGCAGCAGCGCCACTGCCGCCGCCGCCGCCGCCCTGCTCATCATCATTCCCGTTAGTAGCGCGCTGGGTGTCAACAGATGACATTGACTCCTGGCTTAGAAGCGAGGAGCGGCGGCGGCCGCTGTTGTTCATTCTTTGTTCTTGGATGGTATTCAATCCACCACCAGGGGCAAAGGGGGTGCTATGAGTCCTGTTTTCTTCTTCATCCTCTCTTGCATTGGAGGGTCTATGACCTGCTCGCATTTTGCCGAGGAAATGATGCTAGCTGTGGCTGGGATGTAGCAAGGCTAGGCAGGGGCGGGCGCGGCTGGCCACGATATTATTTGTAGGCATGCACCACTAAGCTAGCAATGGCACCTACCAATGGTCACGCTAAATAGGTACGTATTTATCCGCACCTCAAGAAGTCTCGAAGACAGTTCTTTATTTGCTAAGCTCGGTCGTATGTATCGTCGAATGACCGACCACAGTTCTTTGTTGACACCACGCGCGGGGGGCGCGAGCGGCCACATAGATATCTACGAACCCGCTCTCCCCCGCACGAGTTTTTATTATGAGACAGACAAAAAAAATGTGGCCGGTGGTCAGTCGCCTGACGATTGTTCCGTGAATGACCTGACAATGACCGCTATTTATCCGATATATATCTTCGTCTACTTAGGTAGGTACCTACTAACTTCGTAGCAGGCGTATCGGGCCTCGGGCCTATGTCATTTGAATATGAGAGATATAGGTACGAAGTTTTTCGGTACGATAATAGGTAACTATGTACCTACCTACCCGAACCCATATGTACCTACGTACCTATCTACGTGTGTTCGCTCGGAACTGCGTCGCTGCCGATAGATATCTATCTAAGTTGATTGTCGTGTCTTCTGTCGTACGTGTCTGACTCTAAATTGATTTCTGTTATGTACCGGTCAAAAACACCTTCGCAGGCTTTCGTAGATTCAATATGTTGTTTCAATCACATAAAACCTTTTAGATCATTTGTATTGATTCCAGTGTAGAGGTGATTTTAATCCCCTGTCTCATCTGTTTTGTTTTAAGATATACTACCACATGTAGGTAGTACGAGTTTTACGACAATTGTGGCGCGTGATTTTGCCGAAGTACTTTTATCTAGT
>JALLBF010001186.1:0-10041 GCA_036939945.1 Thalassiosira sp. AJA248-18
AAAGGAGGCAGAAGATCGAGCAGCGAGGAAGAAGAAAAGGTCGAGGAGGGCCTGTCCGTGAGCACGGAATCGGATGAGGAAATGGGCTACAATAATAATTCACGCGTTGCTTCTCGAGGAGGAGTCGCCAGCGGTGTTCCCGTCACCTCCTCCCAAACCAGCGGCGACTCAAACGCCCTCTTCACTCGCGGAGGAGGCGACGTCCGCAGCCGCCCTCCGCCCACCGCAGCCCAACAACAAGCAGCGCTCGATCCACTCCGCCAGGCGGAGATTGCAAAGCAAAAGAATAAGAAGAATGTCAATGATCGGTATGCGGATTTGCATGAGACTGGTCAATGGGGTGGACTCTCCAAGTGGGAGAAATATGGTATTTGTTTACTGACGCTGGGTGCCATTGTGGCGGCGATTGTATTGGGGATACAGTTCGGGAGTGGGGGTCCGAAGACGCCAGAGCCGACGATGCAGCCTACGAAATCGCCGACGATGAGTCCCTCGACGAGTCCTACGATGAACCCGACGGATGTGGAATACAGGGAATATACGGGATTGGAGTTGATGGATGCCGCGTCGCCAAAGTTGACGTTGCCACAAACTCCGGAGGAATTGGTTGGGGCAAAGACAAGGGAGGATTCGACGCCGCAGGAATTGGCTGCTGAGTTTGTATTGTATGATGATCCGCAGGAATTGCCCGCTCGGGATCCACGGTTTATGGAACGGTACGCCCTGGCGGTGTTTTACTACCAGAATGGAGGGTGTGTTGGGGATTGGATCACCAAATCCAATTGGCTTACTGGTGATCATTGCCATGACAATTGGCATGGCATTGTGTGCGATTTGAAAAATCGCACGATTGCGGTGAACTTGTCGAAGAATTTTATTACTGGGAAAATACCCATTGAATTTGCTCAATTGATGGAGTTGAGTACGTTGGACTTATCGAATAATGCCATGGTGGGGCCTGTGCCCGCGGAGGCATTGAGTTTGCGTAATATGTTCACGATTCAATTGAATAATAACAAGTTGACGGGGGAATTTCCGTTTCAGGAGGTGAAGGAGGGGGCGATCATTTTAGGTAAGATCAAAATATTGTATGAGAAGTATGGCATGTGTGATGATATAATTTGGGCTGAAAGCTGGTTCTTTGTTTCCGCCTGCACTAAAACTGTAATGCTGTCACGACACCCCAATAATGATCAATAGACAACCTGTGGATCCAAGAAAATCCACAACTCAGCGGCACAATCACCGAATCCTACTGCCAATTGAACACCATCACCCTCGACTGCGACAATTTCATCACCCCACCCATCACCGACCCCCCTCAACCCGTCTACCCCGTTGAGGATCCCACCGACAGTGGCTATACCAACTTTGAATTAAATTGTCTCGTGGAGGCGGGGAGGAAGCCCTCAGAGTATACTTGCAACTTTGATGATCCGGAGCCATTTACTAAATCGCCGGTGGCGGCTCCAACAAACGTGTTTGGCGGTGCTCCGACACCTGCGATATGTGGAACGCCAGCAGTGGGTTCGTAGAAAGATGATATATCCAAGCTTTTGTAGAAGGTTTTAGAGCCGTTTGTTGCAGGATATCCTAGAGAATGATACATCTTCTTCTCTCTTGATGTTCCACTTCTTTTGGTCTTGGGTTTGATTAAAAGGCAATTATCATTTTCCTTGGGGGGGGATTTGGGGGAAGAAACGCCACTTGAAGCTTGCAGCTGCCACACTGCAATCATTAGAGAATACGAATAATTGGAATGGGAGAGCGTGTTGGAAATATCAGAATCTTGGTGTATTAGATAAAATTGAGGAATTTGAAGAATGTTTGAGACACCGGGTTGGCGTGTGTAGAAGATTGAAGTGTTCTGAGTCTTGTGTTTTGATGTTTATGTGTTGGTCTTTCATTAATGAGCCTTCCATAATAAAGTGCCAGTTGTTTCATTCGTGTTCGTTGGTATACTGAACACTTGCTTTGGTTTGCACACCTGACCTTGTGTCCTAAGTAACTCTGTGAATATTCAACTTCACATGATGCCAAATAGCTTTATCACAGTCTACTCTTTATGGAGATTGTCATAAGCTAACTCGCTAGTTTGAAAATGGGCCCCCTGACAGAGCTACTTGGGACACAAAGTTTCTAACGGCTTTTTGGGATAACAATATGCCTTTATAATGTCTTTCATAACGTTTTCTAGTATTATACGTGAGTACCATTATTGACATTGTTCAAAGGCATATATTAATCGTAAAAAATGGTGGGTTGTGCAAACCAAAAGAAGTGGTCGGTAATATTCTTATGTGCTGTGACTTCGTGTTTGATGCAAATGGCGTGGTGACTTCTTTGTATGGCATGAACATTTTGTGAAGATAACTTGTTTTTTGATAAAGTCGTAATGTAGCATGACACATATTGCCTTTATAATTCAGTTGAGATCCAAGGCTTGGCAAAGCTCCATGGCTTCAATCTCTGATTCACGTATCTTGTGACGCTCATATGTGATGGGGCAATCAATGCAGACACAGTTGGCTATTGGTGTGCTTAACCTGCCTCCCCGACGAGAACTCGCATTCAATGTTCCAAGGGAATTTTCTCTACGCTTTGTGGATTGTCGAATCTCCTCTCTAGCAAATGTGCCAGAACTTTCAAGGCAACCATTGCAGGCTGAGCACACGGCCGCGAGCTGAGTTGCCTGCTGTTGTGTTATCTTCAGTCGATCTATGGCAGTGTAAGCAACAGCAATACCATCTGCTTTGCATCGTTGACACACCACCACCCGTGAACTACCCGTGGATTTACACTTGTTCGCACATAACGCGCATGCATCACTTCCAAAGAATGATGATATCATTAAGCTTGTTGCTGATTTTGATTGAGGCCAGTGGTGAATTCTTCGTCTTGGTTTTGGGCAAGAATTATACCAAGCCTGAATATTGATTTTGAAAGGATTCAATCCAAAGCACCGCTGCAGGGCTGCGTTCACATGCTTGACCGTGTAGTAGTCTACATTAATTGAGTAACTGTCCCATTGTTCCAATAACTCCAATGGTGTCAATACACCATCTTTCAGCCGGAAGGCACGGCCTGGCATAGCAACAATGACATATGGAAGTCTCTCTTTGTGGCGAACTACTCGGCCAGGGTCGACCTCGGCCAACCTCTTGGCTAATGAAGCCTGCACTGGTCCTACTCTGCCTCCCCGATACCGACTTCGAACCCTTCCTGTTAAAACAAAGTCCGAAACTGGCAACCTTCCGGAGTGGATTTGGGCCCACTGCCTATACAGATAATCTTTCGCTGGGCCAATACCATGCTGGAATACATGGGTGAGGGCATTCTTAAGAAGACGCTGTGTTATAGTACATTGGTCACGCCGGACCTGTGTCGAAAATTAAAGCAAAGACAATTTAGAAGGAGGCCCGAATCGCTAAAAAAAGGTGCACATACATACACCACTCACAGTCTCAATGCCTTTGGCTTCAAAAGTTGGGTGTTTTTGTGTAGGGGACTCATACATCATGCCACAGTATTTCTTTTTCTTTGATAAAAATGGGAAGGCAATTTTATAGAACTAGTCATGAGTGGAGCATCATAAAATGGATATCACAATCTCACAAAAGATATGTACATACAGTTTGGAGCAAACAAGCAGAATAAACCTTTTCCAGTTTCAACTGGACTGGTGGTGGGTTTGATGCGGTCACTGATTTGCAATATTCTTCTCCAAATTGCCAAGCTTCTTTGACAGATCGGCCTGGCAATTTAATAAAGACAGAGTCAGTATCCCCATAAAGGACCTGTGCACCAGACCATCTGCCATTTTCTTCTCTCCCCCATCTATTGGCAAGATTAATTGCATTGGTAAGAGTCCTTCGTCCGCATTCCACAATTGCATCAGCAACAAGTGGTACTGCACTTCGCCCTGAAAAAGTTGCTGATGTATAGCCATACGTTACGTTTGCCACATACTTCAGAGCTAGCTGCCTCGCCTCAATTTGCCTCAACACCGCTGGGGAGAGATTTTTTACACGTTTCTTGTACTCCTTCGCTGCCTTCTTCAACATCGCCCGCGTAGAGAGCATCTCATCCAGTACTTGAGGGAGGACACCCTTCAGAACTGATTCAGAGACAAAAATGGTCCCAGTTGGAATGGCATACGCGCGATCTCTTTTACGCTTTGAGCCCTGCACTCCAGTCTCATTAGAATCATCCAATGACTTTATATGATGTTTGATGACAGCCGCACTGCGTCGCTCCGAGTAAAAAAATGGACCGCATCTGCAAGTTGTCTTGCCAGAAGTTCTCATTTCGCTACGGGTGCTGTGATAGTCAAGCTTCCCTGCTATGGTCGTATAGCAAAAATTGTAGGCAATAACAAGAGATGGATATCTGCAGGAAAAAACAGCAAAATAAATGTCAGTGAATATAAATAAAAAGTGCAGCTCCAAAGATATGGAACTAAATGCAACAGCATACAACATTTTTCAAGAACATATTTGTCTCCTTCGCATATGAAAAGTTATCGTCAGTGCATACGAGGCGTTGGAACTCAGTTCCAATTGCCTCGAACTACGAAATCTCACGTAGAACCATCATCGGAGATATTATATTCCCATCAATGCCATGTATCAGCCATCATTCAAAACATGACAACCCCCACCAAACTCATTCACAACCAACGCAATATACATATTATATATATATACATCCACCAAACAATAATTACTCACAACGCTGTAAAGTCGCACACCACAACGGGGTCAAAATGAAATCCACTCTTAGGTTCCAATGTCATTGCCTGGCATTCCAGAGCTTCTTGATTTGAACAATCAAGCTTAGATGGTGAATAGAAAAAGTAACCCAGATTTTCATTTACACCAGCAGAAGTAGCATTTTGCGCCTTTTGCCTTCGAAGCTTCCATGGACTCTGAGACTGGGACTGCGATTCGTTAGAAGATGTGAGCGACGAACCCATCCAGCGAGCGTCTTTGTTGAGACCCTTTTTCTCCCCTCTTTCATTAGAATGTACGCTTTGCAAACTTCTCAACAAGACACCTTCAACCTTGTATTGCGAGCCTCTTATGCCGGGCAGGCTCTGGGAAAACTCTACGCCACTTAGACGAGCAGCTTCGCCAGCTCTGCCTAAGACGTCCAATGCATCAAATAGTAACACATTTGACATTGCCTGAGCTAACCGGTATTCTATAACACGCCATCGTTCGATTCCATTGTTCGCACAATACCATTTCGTAAGCAGAAGGTCATCATGAAATGGGATGCGCTTGTTCAGCACAGCAGATACAATGGCAGGCTGGTAAGAAGCATTAGGGTGCTTACACTCCTCCGAGCAAATCTTCCATCCGCATAGCACAACACGACCCACCTGAGTCGACAGGAAATGATCAGGTCAAAAACGTTAGATGTATAATTATGAAGCAATACACTTATCATGGAGTGAAATGATGACTCACAATAGATGATGCTGCAGCTCCAGCTCCCACCCTTTCATCCCAGTCAGATCCCAGACCACTGCCACTCCAATTTTGGCCATTCTCTTTTTGATGTTGGTCTTCCCCTTGCACGCCGAACAAGTCGCCTGGGATATTGTCGGTCGCTGAGTTGTCGGATGAAGTGGCCCTTGGCGTTCTACCCAACAGCCGGGCCATGTCAACTTGGGTTGAAGATGGCGTCAAGCTATTACTCCCATCGATTGGCTTTCCAATTGCAACGCCACGTTCGACAATATAACCAAGCCCCCCACCTTGAGTGTCCCAAGAGACCAATGCATCTGGATCTTTGAGTTGCACAATTGAAGCGATTCTAAGCAAAAGATTTCGTTCTGAGTTCACTCTCTCCACCGTCACATCCGATGATAATCCAATTGTAGCTTTACTACTGTTGGTCAATACAGCGCTGGTTGAAGGACGGCCCTTTTGCTCAATCGTGACAAGCACACAACCTCTTTCTAATATCTCTAAACTCTCGCCTCCACCAGGGTCTCTTCCGTAAATGTAGGCGGCTGCAAAAATAGCATCCCTGGAGGAGTCCGGGACGAGAGCTATATCTTTACGGTCTTTTGTACCCGTGCTAGTGCGACACTGCACGTGAACTTCGATCGACATTATAGTTAAAGGAGTGAACGTCGTTGAAGTATTGATTTGAGTCTTCAGCCCCCCCCCAGAAGAGACTTGAACTTTGCATCCTTGCTGACCTAGACCTGCCAATGGATCAGGAGTCTCTTGCGATTTCTCCAGCTGCGAGTATTGTGTATATGCAGTAAGATAGGCCGAGGCTTGGCTTTCATTTTTGCCGCTACTGTCATCGTATGAAAGGTCAGTGGCTGCAACCTTCTGTTGCTTAGCGTTGATATGCTTTATTGGGGCTTTTGACCGTTTTCGGTTCGCCTTCAGCCACGACTTCACCTGAGAATAAGACGGTGGGCGCTTCAAAGGTTCGAGAAATGAACCATTGGGTATTCTCGGCGGAGCCCCTCCTGAGCTCCTCCACTGAAACTGGAACCAAGGGGGACATGTCTCAAACCCAGCCCTCGGAATTGATTGTTGAGTTTGATTTCTAATTTCACCACATCTCAGAGACGATAACTTTCGTGGCTCAACAACAAAGTTGCTGGTTGGTAGCTTCAGCTCGTGCTTTTGAGATAAGCCACCTAGCTCTCGAGTCGTTGGTTGGGGCGAACTGATGTATTCTTCGACTACGAAACGTCCAACATCGCCACTAGGACCAGTATCCTCACTGGTGGGCTGCGATAAGTTTGAAAGCCTAAAGCCTCCTTTATCATTCATAGTTTGAGCCTCTTCAAATATGCTTGCACCCGTTTTGAGTTGCACATCAGAACAATCGTCATCTGAAAAAAGCTCGTTTTGGTTATCACCACCAGGCAAATCGATGAGATGATAGTTGATATCGAGGTGTGAGTCTTCAGTATCATTAACATAGTCCAAATTTGATTCCTCATTCGGCTCGGCTTGTGTTGCAAGCTGAGTTAATGCCTTTTCTAAACCCGCTTCACCCAGTCGTTCTTCTTCAACCAAGAAGCCATCATCTTCCTCGTCAAATTCATCTGCATCATCATATGGAGACAAGGTAGACGGATTCATGATGGTCTCCCTGTGGACGATTGCTCCACTGTCTACTTGCTCTCCAAATGTTAACATTTCAATTTCCTCATCCACATCCTTTTGAGAGAGAGGAGCAGCATCGTAGTTGTTCTTTATCGTGCTTAATGTTCTTGCAATTGGCGTTCTTAGACCAGGGCTTGGAAAGCAACTGGTTCGATTAGTTGCTCTGGGACTCGCATCTTCATCAGCAGCCACACTGGATTGAGAAAATTGATCACCAAGAGCCGCAAGTGCCTCGATTCCATCGTGCAGCGAAGGTGTCAGAACATCGTCATGCGACGATAACACATCATTTACCTGACTTATACCTTCGTTTGTCTGAAATATGTTGCTGGCGTTGCTGCCGGCATTTGCATTTGCATTTGCATTTGCATTTGCTAAAGCGCCACCCTTGCCATTTATAGCGACATCCACATCATCAATAAAAGATTTATGCTTCAACAAAATATCTCTCAGCGCACGGCGAAAATCAGCCTCAAGACCAATACTCGTTCCGAAGAGGTTTTTCATTCCCTTGAGAGCCAGTCTCGAACCAGGGAGAGATTCACCTTTCTTCACATTCAACGTAAATTGTGGTGCAGCCAGCTTTTCCTGAGCAGGGTTGATAATTTCTCCGTCATCAATATCGTCATTGTCGCTTTCATCAGAATCAACAACTTCCTCTTCTTCTTCTTCTTCCTCTTTGCAACTCAAAAAATCATTCTCAGGAGGCAACAAAATGGACATTCGCTTCCGCTCCTGCTCCCATATTTCACGCAAACTCGGCACAGCTCTCCAATGTATCTTCTGCCGTTCCTCAAGAGGACTGGGAAGTTCCGTCATTACATCTAAAACATTGAGCAATTGTTGAACAGTGCTGTCAAGTTCCACATCACAACAAGTCTGCTTTTTGACCCAGTATTCATCCAATTTGGCGCCACCACGTCGCGCCATGTCTTCCAATTTGGGCCATACAAGTTCTGCAGGCACTGTGTGAGACAAGAAGAAAGAAGTTTCATTCATTTGAAACGCCTGTTTGGAGGCAGAGAACTCCTCTTTGGTGCGTTTTCGCAACCCTCTTGGCAAAGGATTACGAAATCTAGCCTCTCCAACCTTGATATACTTCATTCCAGCCAAATTGCAATCTTTGAAGACCTGCATAGTGTAAGGAATATGTGCTTCATAACAACGGAATTTCAGCGGGCGAATGTCGGGGCCACCAATCTCACAACCTTCTTCGTCTCTTGGATCAGTGTAATCATACTGTCTAGGATCAGGATGGTATAACTCATTCAACTCCAACCCTCGTTCCAACACCATCTTCACCCTCCATCGCATTTTTGGATCATAGTATTCCACTCGTAGAAACGGCGCCGGCGGCCCAGAACAGTAGGTGTAAAATCCTCGTCCGGTAACAATCGTCACTTGTCGTATAAACAGGGGTGTCTTCGTAGGCGATTTTGTTTTCGTCTCGGCAGCAGTAGCAGCCACAGAAGAAGAATCTTTTTGTTGGTTATCACCATCACGATTGCTGGCACTACTGACAGCCGCACCAGGTATCACAACCTCTTTTTTGGAACCAATATTGTTATGCTCGTACGAAGCACGCAATGCCATTTCTAGACGGCAATGGACCTCTTCCAAAATGTTGGATACTGATGATGCATCATCCCAGTCAATTCTACCTCTTGTATCACAGTTGTACCCGTGATGCATGGAGCCATCGGGACCAGCAATGATTGGGCGTCCTAGCATGTAAGGAAATGCTCCATGAATATGTAGACATCCTGATTGGGGTTGTTGAATTCTTTGCTTCTGTTGATTGGTAGTCGACGTTGATTGTGAATCTCCAGATTGTTGACTGCTGGTGCTGCTACCCACCTGACTACTGTTGATAAATTCCTCGTAATTCCCATCTCTCAAAACAGGCCCAAAGACGCGTAAGATTGGAACCATAATGTCAATATTTTCGGTGGAAAGAGGAGACGGCAGTACTGGTTCATCTCCTACTGCTCCTGATGGTTGATGGAATTCAGCATCATGATGTGAAGTTGTCTGTGATGATGATGGTGGCCCCTCCTCCTCCTCCTCCACTGTTGGAAGACTTGATGGAACAAATAAACCACCATTGCTGCTGCTATTATTGCATCCAATATCATTCTTATTTCCAGTACCATCCTCACGGCAGCACTGCGCCGTCGTCGTCTGTTCCTGATTCCAACGACACACCTCACGAAACTCCATCGGCTCCATGGGAGAAGGAGGCATCATGACATGATCCACGACGACATTGAGTATGGAGAGCAGTGGTGTTCTAGGTGCGGTGTCTTGAGATTCTTGGGAAGAGCGGCCACCAATGGAATGGTCGGGGGTGAAGCAACTTGATTTTGCCATGGTTGCAGAAGCAGAAGTTATTTATGGTCAATTGTTCTCATCTCTCATATCTAGGTCTAAGCTAAGTTCAGCTACATAAGTTTCTCTTGGATATGCTAATTTTGAGAATGGAGAAGTACATCTGTCACATATGTAATGTGTTGATTGTTGATTACCATAGCCCTCTTCATCGATAGAAGAATTCTGAAGGACAATGACCACCTAAATGACAATGGCGGAATCAATCTCATGGCGCGACATCTTGCTAACGCTGGTATTGGCCACTGCTGCCACATTATTCTTTCTTCGCCAACGTTCCACATCATCTGAGGCTGCTCCATCATTAACATCAGCGACGAGTATATCAGAGGAGGAGCGACGGAAGAGGAGGGAGCATCTGGCAGCCATTGCAGAGGAACGGGCGGCAGCAGCGGCAGCTAAGAGGTTGGAAGTGTCCAAAGAAGAAATCGATGATAACCGCAGGGAAGCTAATGGGGTCGAGGATAAAAAATTGATATCTTCCTCGAAGAAGAATCAATCTGATGATGAT
>JALLBF010001229.1:0-12509 GCA_036939945.1 Thalassiosira sp. AJA248-18
ACGTAGTGCCGTGGAGATGTAAAATGTCTCGTAGTTAGGGGCATGAACCGTAGTGTGTAGTTAGTAGATGAGCTGGTAGTTTGGCGAATCTGACTCGCCAAAGATTTTGGATCTTTTTTGGATACACCACATACTGAGATTCAACCCCACCCACCACCCACCACCATATCCACCACCCACCAGCACCAGCTGGATGGCGCCAATCCCATGTCAACTTGCTTCATGTTTTGGACAACGATCGAAACGGGGAACATGACCAAGCATGGCCACCATCTCTCCCCATCTCCTCTCTAGATCTCTTGCTATGCCTCGGCTCTATGATCTAGATTGACAGGCCATAGCCATAGCCATAGAATCTTCTTGTATGCCTCTGTCATATCGTGTTTCTCTTCTACTTGTGCTCTGCCAACATCTGCCACCACAGTTGACTCTTCGCCTGAGCAGTTAGCCGCCGCGACATTTATTGATTTGCTCAAACGCTGAAAACGCTCATGAATCTAGTACACCTCTTTTTCCTTCTGAAGGGGGTTCAAGCTCTCTCATTTCCCTCTACCGTCGTGTCTATGCGGAAGTCTTCGTCACCTACGTGCAATCGACCAACTGCGTCTTCACAAAAAATATTACCATTTTCATTGAGTTATACTACACTTCACCTGACTAGACAAGAATGTTTCGGGGATGAGATATACATTAGCAGGCGCCGGGTGCTTGGTAGAAGTTGGGGTTGCAGTCGGCGAATAAATACTTGTAGGTTTGCTTCGTCTGACGAAGGTATCGAGGATGAAAAGATCCAACGCATCGACAACGAGCAAAATACAACAACTAACAACGTTGAACATGTTACCAATGCAACAATAGACACGATCACACAACCTGACAGAGAATCAAATATTAACAGAGAAGAAGAAAATCTTTCAATAGGAATGGAGAGTGGATGGACGAATTTTGGTCGATACCTCCTAGGGTTAGGGGCTTCTTCTGGGCCACCCAGTTTGCCTCCAAGCAGGTTAGAGGCAATTGACACTGTCGACGAAAACGCAACAGATGTGGTAGCAGATTCAATGCTTTCTCAAACCTCGAAATTTTCTCCTAACATCACAAAAGACAATGCAGAGATAGGTTCGTTATTTTCTACAAACGTTACAAAAAATGATTCAGAGAGAGGTGTGATTGATGTTGAAGTGGTAGGGTCAGAACGCAATGATACTGGTCTTGTAAAATTTAATGGGGGGGGCATTGAAGTTGAACCACCTGTGTCGAAAAAGGCAGTGGCGAAACATCTTCTTCGGGGTACGATGACCGGTCTTATGTATGGGGGAAAGAAGCTACTGGAAGTAAGCAAAAAAATTAGGGATAGCCGGAACGATGACATTGCATCTTCCGCTATTGTCTCAAATAATGCAACCATAAGTGGAGAAAGCCCTCCAACCGAAGAAGCTTTTAACGGCAATGTCACGAACGTTGACAAAAATACATCAAATATCGACCAAGCAGCCGCTATCCGCTCTACAGAAAATCAAGAAGTATCAGGTGATAGTGGCAATAGGCGGCATCGTGGAACACGTCGGCGTCATCCATCAAATCTAGATGAAAATCCAATATTTACTTCACTGGAGTCGAAAGACATAGAAAAAACGACCAGTTCAAAACAGAGAAAATGGGCACGCCGAAGAACGCGGGCCTTGGTATTGTACAAGGCAACAAAAAGTGTTGTCGTCTTGTTTGTGGTTACATTCTTGGCTGGAAATGTGATGAATCAATTTGTCGATTTGGACGAAGATGGCTCGTTTGAGGTTCATTTTGGTAAAGTTCTATCTTCTCCATCGCCATCGCCATCGCCATCAACCACACCTAAATCAGATACAAGGAACAAAAAGAATTTATTCCAGACCATCGCTACACCAAAACAAAATTACAATGTTGATGGAGCTCATGCTCAAGCCTTGGGGTTAGTTTCTCGGGCGGTCCAGCGGGTGGGTCCAGCAGTGGTGCGTGTAGAAACTGAGACACATTTAGATTCTAATGGGGCAGACGGTGGGCAAGGGAAAGCAAAGGTTGAGAAACCTGGGAAAAAGAAAGAACAAGTCAATGGCAATGGAAATGGTGACTTTTCGAACGACGGCGAAGACAGGGGAGATATTTTTGATGGTATCCCTGAGGCACCTCCTCCGTCTGACGATAGTTCTGGTCAAAATATTGATTTTGGTCAAGGGTCTGGAATAATTGTGAATGAAGGGTATATTTTAACGAATGCTCATGTCGTCCAGGGAGCCACTCGAGTGTACGTGCTTCTTACTGATGGGAGAAGGTTCAGAGCTGAAATGCAAGGTTTCGATGACATTGTTGATGTCGCTGTGCTCAAAATCGTACCTGACGAAGCTGATAAATCCACTGATCTCAAAAAAATGATGGCAAACTTGCCAGTGGCTCAGCTCGGTAATAGTGATCAAATGGAAGTTGGACAATTTGTTACTGCCATTGGTTCACCTGGTGGCCTCGATAATACTTGCACAATCGGGATCGTTTCCGGTCTAAAACGCTGCCCAAAGATGGTGGGTATACCTGACAAACTTGGCGTACTGGATTATATACAGACAGACGCCGCCATTAATCAGGGAAATTCTGGGGGACCTCTCGTGGACGTTGAAAGTGGCAATATTGTTGGCATAAACACATGCATTCGAGCAAATATGGAGGGTACAAGTTTTGCCATCCCAATCAACAAGGTTCTGGGAGTTGTTGATGATCTATCGGAAGGCAAGCATATAACTCATGGCTATTTGGGTAAGTTGGTAACATATCGCTGCTTCGAATAACATTGAGCGGTAATGAGTCTAACTTTTCCTGCTGAAAAAAATCCTACTCTCAGGCGTCCACATGTCAACCATGAATCCAACACTTGCAAGGTACTACAATAAAATTCAGCAGCAGCAAAGTAGTAGGAAAATACCTGAAAGAGAAGGAGTCATGATAGAGAAGGTGTTCAGAAACTCTCCAGCACAAGAGGGTGGACTTAAGAAGTTTGATTTTGTCACTGAAATTGGAGGTCAGGCGATTCATGAGGCTGATGATGCTCATGTGGTTATTGACCGGGCGACTATTGGCGAGGTGAGTGACACATGAACCGAACACTCATTGTGCATAAAAGTTGCCCTCTGTTTCCTAATTCCGACTACACTTTTTTGTCTCTGGCCAAAGGAATTGAGTATCAAAGTTATGCGTGAAGATACGGAGATCACAGTACAGGTCAAGCCAGAGGATCTTTCTCCTCGCCTCAAACAACTTCGGGAAGACCGACTGAAGCGGAAAAAGTCAAAAGCTAAGGAGTGAAAACAATGCGCCTCGTGTTGCATAAAAGATATGACACAGTGTCCACGAACTTCAAGTGCGGTATGACAATTTGGCAGATGATTTTCTGGGCAATGGTGAATGGTGGACAATTGGGTTGTGATGATAGAAATTAACTCTATTTAAAGAACATAATAAACAAGCAAGGTGTCTAAGCAGATCACGTTCGCCTGTAATTGATGAATTGCATATGAAGTAACATGATATAGATTACATTCAAGAAAAATATGTTGTGTTGATATTTTCGTTAGTTAGTTACTCATGCGTGCAACACTTTCAATCCTCCATCATCAAACAATTTGTACGCGCAGACGTATCTTTTTCCCCATTCAGTTTTGCTAACGCATCCAGATCATTCAGCCATTGTTCTTTCCCGCTGCCTTCGCCATTATGCCAACTTCTCATGCCTCCACTACTTGGACATCTCATCAAACACGGGGTCTCTCTCGCTTCCCTCTCCTCTTCTTCGGTAGGCAGTCTCCCATATGCAAATTGACACTCGCCAGTCTCATAATCCGGCGTCATTGTCAAAGCCAGTCCCATATTTTGGCGAAAGAAATTTTGTGTTGGTATTTTACATGAATTGACACATATACTGGCACATTGCGATTCTTCTAGGAACCTGCACCTTTTCACTAGTACTCCTTGATATTTGCCCCCATTTTCCATTTCTGGAACATCATTTACCTCACATTCTCCCATTAGCCAAGTACCTCCTACCATCGTTGCCCAGGCACACATTCTGGCACTGAACTCTGGAAATGGCCTTGCGAACCACGAAGGATAGCGATCTAAAATAAAGGACGGAAAAAGTGACACGAGAACCTCTCGCGCCATCTCTTGCACCTGTGTTCGATTGCTGTATTGTGTGTTCATGGCCAAAGTTATTTCGTTTATTCCCATAAAATCGTTCAATTCAAGTTTGGAGTCCGGTATTCGAATATCATTGTCGGGTCTATTGAGCCGCTCTGCAAGTTTGACACGAAAGAGGCTCATGAAAATGCTGTCAACGAAAGGGCCTAGTGGTCCATGGATTGATGAATAGTCTGGCTTTGTTTCAATAGGAGGCCCTTGAATGCGTTTGGGTTTGGTCGATTCCGCCGATGTTGTCGTTGACGCACTAATTGCAGACCATCCCTGTCGCCGGGGTCGAGACTGATGGGAAGTAGAAAACGATGCAGCTGGGACCACCATCAGCACAAGCAATGTGATAATGGGTAACGACAAACACTTCATCATCTTTATCTTCCTGATCTAAACCTCACAAATCCAAGGGCAACGCGGCGACGGCAACGGCAAGAGATAAGCGGTTGTTTGAATGTGGATTTTATGGAGGATCGATTGCGGATGTGAAAGAAGTTTCATACGGGCAGAACTTTTGGGTTGGAACAGGTTGGAACTTCGGCCAACGTTCCACCTCAAGTTTCATTGTACAAAGTTGACAAAAAAGGGGTGCACTTTGGATCTGTGTGTATTCTGTCCACTCTCTACCCAAATATTCACAACGCTTTCCAAGCTGGTGGACATTATTTGAGTGTAAAAGAGAGAAAATGGAGGCTCAACTTCGGAAGGAGGAGTGGAAAAAAATATAAATATCTCTACATTCTCTGCTTCAGAGTGGTTTATGGCGCACTCCCATTCATAAAACAATCAAGAAGCTCAAAGACAAGTGTGGGCTCGGCTGGTTGAGATACAGAATGATATATACGCCATCAGAATCTGGAGGAGATGCTACTACTTGGAGACACATGCATGATCACAATTTCCAACCACGACCGCGACCGCGAGTACGTTAAGAAGACTCGAAAGGGAGGAAAGCACACCTGCCACCCAGAACCAGAAATCAGAAACCTGGTGGAAAATACTTGTATAAGTATAAGGAGGAATGCGAAAGCGAAATGTTAGGTTGTATATACAAGGTAAGGTTAAGGTGTAAGTGGTGTGACAAATTTATCTCGCAAGACTGCCAGGTGTCTCAAAATACGCTGCCAAGAACACAGAGAGGCCCCTTTAACAACACGTCATATTGGTGAGCAGTGGTGGATCCCTTGGCCACAGAGACCTGGGAATGCTTTCCAAAGTTGCCACATGGACCCATGTGAACCATGGAAAGCAGGGATGCCCATGTCCATGGAAGCGATGCCATACCGTATTGCCGTCCAGCAGGACCCCAGCCACCACAGAGAGGCCCCTTTAAGAACACGCCATATTGGTGAGCAGTGGTGGATCCTTTGGCCCCAGAGACCTGGGAATGCTTTCCAAAGTTGCCACATGGCCCCATGTGAACCATGGAACAGGTCAGCAGGGATGCCCATGTCCATGAAAGCGATGCCATACCGTATTGCCGCCCAGCAGGACCCCAGCCTCCACAGAGAGGCCCATTTTTCGAGAAAGGAGAGATCCCTTCCTTTTTTATCACCGTCACCTCTCTTGGTTTTTTCATTGAGGATTTTCATGTCAGCTGGTTTGATGAGTAGCTCTTGAAATGTTTCATTTCTCCTCTTTTACATGAGTGTAAGTTACTACTGTAAGAATAGTACATTAACATTATTACCTCCTGTTGTTGACCATGTACATCTCAACGCCCTCCACTATGGTGTGAGAGATTACCCTTTTCTATGGTTTCATATTTAATCACTGATGCAACCAATCTGCTGCTGAGGATTGTTTGCATAGGTGTTGGTCAAGTGGCAGTACCTGTGAGTGCGATCCACAGAGTTATGTCGATGCAAGCATTTGCTCTTTGTGTGCACTTTGTACTTTTTGCTTCTGTTTTTGGGTATACAACAATTCAACTTTCTCCCACCAACATTGTCTTTATTCAAAAAGGCGAAAAAAAAAGATCCAATGTGTCAAGTGCGTCATGCACCATGCGCCGCCGCCATCGGCTGTTTTGCGGCTGCTTTGTTCTTCTTCTGCCATTTCACCATTTTTCTCTAAGGGATGTCATAGTATACTCTCAAAGCACCAATCTAAGAGTCACGTTTCAGCTCTCCAGCGCAAATATGAGAGACCCTTTCCATTTCATGGGACAAGAATTTTATTTTCAGGTGAAAGTTTGGTCCTCCGTTGTGCCTGCAAGTAGACGGAGACTTGTTATGGGGTGGGTCCAGGATTGGATATTGCTTCAATCGTATCAATGGTACTGAAAAGCTTATCACCACCACCCACATTCTGTGCGCTCAAATCACCCAGCTGCGGATCACAGTTTCAGCCAGCTCCAGTGCACACTTGAGACCTTTTCGTGTGTTTGAGGTGAGAGTAGGAACACCCATTGTGCTTGCAAGCATCTGAAGACTTCTTATGGAATGGGGCCAGGATATGGCAGCAATCAAATGTCGCTGGGACATTGATCATCCATGTCATGTGCGCTCAAATCGGTAAGCTGCAGCTACGGGTCACGCTTCAGCTCTCCAGCGCAAATATGGGAGACCCTTTCAGGGGACACGGATTGCGTTTTGAGGTGGAAGCAGGGGCAGGGTCTTTGTGGGTCCAGGATTGGACATCGCTTCAATGGTATCAATGATAATGAAGTGCACTCAAAGCACCCAGCTGCGGATCACAGTTTCAGCCAGCTCCAGCTCACACTTGAGGCCATATCAAGGGACAGGAATGGTGTTTTTAGGCGGAAGCAGGGCCATCCATTGTGCCTGCAAGTGATTGGAGACTTGTTATGGGGTTGGATGAGGATTCTTAGACAGCGCTTCAATGGTACTGAAACGCTTATCACCCACATCATGTGCGCTCAAAGCACGACACCTTAAGGATCTTTCACCTGTTGACACAATGAACTCATATTTCATTTTAGTGCAATCCAGCCGGTACGGTTTACAAACATGCAAAATGGAGCTTCCATGGGATTTCTGTGAGTCACATAGTGGTACCAGCTGCCGAAGATTTGGACAGAGACTTAGAGCACCAAGTCTGAAGATGTCTTGGCCGTTCCTTAAATAATACAAATTTAGCAGGAATTCTAGTTGTGGTAGAACGGCATCTATTTTGCAGGGACAAAGCACAAATGTTTATTAGCAATGCAAAGGCTCATATCATGGCAATGCATAAGTCAGGCAAAGCCTAATGCACATCTGAGGAAATCTTTAATGTAATAATGTGATTTTAGAATGCAAAATTTATCATTCGCATGGTTTCATAAAGTGAAATAGACGCGGCCAAGAGGTCATTGGGGCATAAATGCTTGTATGTATCATTCAAAGTTTTGTCCATATTTGCAAGAAGTTCCTCTGAAGATTTGTCAATGTATTTGGCAATTTTTGTTGTTTGTTTCTGAGACAATAAGTCGTGGTATAACTGATGTTGTTGCAAATACTGTTTGCTGCTCCATATCATTTGGGTGTGACCCTTATATTCCAAACTTCGTCGCACGATTGCCTGGCGTATCAATGGGAGCAGGGACATGGATTCACTAGATGTGATTATGTCTGATCCCACTGCAAACCCTACATCGCCAGTGATGCCGCTTTCCATTT
Organism: Thalassiosira sp. AJA248-18; assembly: GCA_036939945.1. Classification (NCBI taxonomy): domain Eukaryota; phylum Bacillariophyta; class Thalassiosirophyceae; order Thalassiosirales; family Thalassiosiraceae; genus Thalassiosira; species Thalassiosira sp. AJA248-18. The sequence continues at coordinate 7,836 of JALLBF010001229.1, forward strand.
CATTTGGTGGAAGAACAATTGCTATGGCCCCGACACCTAAGGTCACAAGTGTTGGGATAACACACTCTATGCTTGTACATCGCATCGAACTAGAACAGCAGTAAACTGTGGTATCTGTTGTACCATCAAATTTTGCAAAAGATCCAGAATGGTGACGAATCCATTGCTGCTCTTTGAACAGTGGCAACACATATTCCTTCCGTGAATCAGTTTGTGATGACCGATTCTGATACCACTGAAGAACATTTCTCTCAGCAATATCCCTTGATTTGGTTTCTTCTCCAATATTAAAGGCATGACTATCACTGGAAGTACACGTTAGAATGTCAAACGTAAGCGAAGATGCATTGTTCGTCTTCGCGCCCGTGTCGAATGGAAGGGATACACCTAAGAATCTACCATCTCCAATACAGGACCGTTTAGATGAGCCTGTCAAGTGCAAGACTTCTGACTGAGCAGCCTTATTTTTTATCCCTCGTCTTGGTTGCCAACATACATCACTTCTACACCAACCATCATCATGGATGTGGTGGTACACCATTGACCAAGATGCATACATAGTTGCAGGTATAAAATTTATCAATGGAACGTCAACTTTCATTGTGCGGCCAAGGCTGCCTTTCACATCTACATCGAAATCGGGCACACTGTAGCTAGTTGCTGTGCCTCCATACACTACTAATGTTGGCCTATTGACTCCTCTCAAGGTCCTCCGATAGCAAATTGTAGTCATGGCCTCGATTGACTCTGGCCGAAGCAGTGTAGACAATGCATGAAGGCAGGACTGTAAAATATGAAAAGAAGGAAGCCATGTAGTGGCATTTTGCCTTGTCAGCGGCAATTTCTCTGCGTCGATGACACACTCCAATGTTCCAGGTTTTTGATTGGTGAGACTTATGATTTGCATTGGCGAAGACATACCCCCGGGCTTATTTACGAAAGCAGCAATACGCGTTGCCTCTCGAATCTCTTTCGTTGCGTGGTTGGATTGATAGTTGATTGAACCAAGCAATAGATTTGTCTCGTTTCTGTTTTGTTTTGTAGTTGCTGATTGGAGGAGAGACTGTAATTTAGATAGTTTGCTCTTCCGCTGACTATCAATCTTCTCAGAAGAGATTGTTTCGAATGAGTTGGCATCTCTAAGTGCAGAGGACCCTTCGCATTTCAATTTGGACAAAAGAGAAGTGACTCCACCGCTACTACGTGGAAGTTCCATACCTGACAAAGCTTGATTTGTGGGTATCTTTTCCATCAAAGGCATCCTAATCACAACAGTTTTTCCACTCAGGGCCGAAACAGTAAATGTAACATGCATAGGAGAATGTCCGTCGGAGGCAAACATTGGCTCAGGTAAGGCATGAGCAGAATATGATATGCTAGCAGGGATTGGGAGACGATGAATACTTTGTCCACAACCAATAGAATGCCCTGAATCATCATAAACTTTGCTGCCCGATTGTTGATTGCGAGAAAGGCTGACATGATGGAGAAATGTGCGCCTCGAATCATTGACCCCCACAAAAGACAAAACAATGGAGGGTATGGAATCCAATGATTGTGCGGCATCCCTTGTTTTGTCAATGAAGCGATATCCAACACACGCCATTGTGATCCAACGTCCTCCACATGGCTTCAATGAAGGTTCAATCGTAAACTTTGGAGTCTCGTCATGTTTCTTATTGCCCCGTTCAGAGGAGGAGGAAGAGGAAAGCGCGACGACTGTGCCTAACGCCCCAACACATACCATGGGGGGTCCTGATGCAAAAGGTCTAGTGACACCAGATGGCGAACCAAGCAGTTGAATTGATATGAATGGTTCATTAGCACTCAGCTGGAGCACTGTGGTGGCTTTGCTAATGTCAATGGAATCGTTTGTAATCGCGACATCATTCGACGTACATACAACCAATGAGGCGCGTAATGATCCGTCTTGAAATCCCATCAGAACGAGGCCTATATCGCGTTCGTTTGTGTCTGAATAAACTGGTAACAAAGCATCTGTATCCTTGTTTGATCTTATCGCCGATACAATCCCATCCCAAATCATTGGCCCGCACGCTGACCGGGAAGCAAATATTATGCATGACATGGGAACATCGACGTGTTCCATACCAGGAATTTTGGACCACGCCTGACATGTCCATTGGCAATTTTTGATGCTATCGGGTTCACTACTTGAGGCATCAGCAGTAGTACCTGCAGACAAAATCAGTACAGAAGGTGGCAATTGCGATGCAAGGGTAGACCCATTCAAATTCGATGCAACCAAATGGATTTTTTGAGCCTTTGTTGTTGTGTCTACAGAAATATTCTTGGAAACAGTATCACTTTTAGTTGGCGAATGCTTCCTCTTCATCCCTTTCCTTTTGCTTGATGACGAGGTTGTTTTGGTTGGCGATTTCTTAGCTGGCGTGCAGTTTAATAACCCATGAGTAGAGATAGCCGTGGTGGTCAATGTCGTACATTCTAACCTTGCGGTTAAAGTATTCATTGCCCCCAACTGTGGCAGTGAGCTGTCAAGGGTTGAGTTTTTAGTTGACTTTGCTTTCTTCCCTCTTTTGGGAGTTTGACTGACATCGAAATGGCATTCGTGCATGTCCAACAGTTGATTTCCTTTTTTGCATTCTAATTCACGTGGCTTGTGCAAAATGCGGCAAGTATTGATTCTCCCAGATGTTGTATCAGTAGCAAGTAAAAGTGAGTATGTTTGGTTTGAAGAATTGGCGTCGGAAATGGTGGCAATGCACACTGAAGAAAAGGATGAGTTCTTCGACGAATATTGCATGTCCGTCACGCGATACCCTCGCCTCCCACTCTCTAGTGGAGAGTCGATGATGGTGGCCAATGAAATTCTCCCAGTTCTTGAAATATTGCGCTCGTCGTGGGCATCGGCATCGGCACCAGCTCTAGTACTCGGAGGGATGCACGTGGCAACCATGGACATTCGTTCACTGCTTCCACATTCTTTCCCCTCTTGGCTCTCTTCACCATTCAATTTGTCGGTATAAAAACTAGACATTGCGACAGACGGAGAAGCATTATCTATTCTCGCCAAGTCGATGGGCAAGCCACGCCGCCGATTCTTTCCATGCATCTCTCGTGATGGCAATGACGGAGTCCATGCTGTGTTGGATATCGGCGGATTGATGGTGACGACAGAGCGGACACTGCCGACGGGAAGAAAAGGCATGTTGCCATCATGTTGAGATTTATTTGAGAAGTGAGTGCCGGCCATGGTGGCGATGATTCAATCTACACTGCATATGATGTATGAATCGATAATCGATGAAAGGGAAAAAGTCTCTCTACTCTCTACGCACGACAAACATGGCGGGGACGGGAGAGCGGTTCGTAGGACAACAACTGGTAGGTAGCAATGGAATTTTAGGTATCTTGAGGTACCATATCTACCACCCATCTAGAGAGAGGTTTACCTATTCGATCAGGATGGATCAGTTCTATCCTGTTACATATCTACTTGAAAGATCTTGAAAGTTTGCTACTACTTGAGCTCTCTCTCTCTATTTTCCTACTACTCAGCTACTACTTCTTTTCTTTTATCTAACCCAAGAGTATTCTCTTCCCTCTTCCTCTCCTCTCCTTTTCGACTCCACTTCTTTCCCTTCTTTTTCCCAATTGATTCCTTCGTCCATCAGGCTGGCCGCCATTCTGTCCGTGAATGTGTTTGTGTTTTTCACAACGTCTAAAAATAGGTGTCTTTCATATTGTCTGGACTTGCTCAGCATAGGGCATAGTTGCTTTCTCTTCAACCTCATTCTTGCTTTTTTCTTCAACTTCTTGTAAATCATTGGTGCCCTTTTCTTCGCCTTCTTTGTTGTCGTCGAAGTTGTCAGTGTTGTCTTTGTCTTCTCCAGAAAAAAGACCTTCTTCCTCATTCGAACAGCTGCCTTCATTCGAATTCCTCGCTGCTGAATGCTTCCTAGACTCTAACAGATCCAATGTCGATTGTCTTCCCACCAAAGATTGGTTCCCCTGCTTGACATTGCGCAGGTGAACAATCTGCAACAGAACTGCCAGGACTGCGAATACCACAAAGAACATGATAGGGAAGAACATGTTATTCACTGAAATTTCATCATATTCACTTCCTTCTGGGTCTTCCTGGTTAAAGAGTACATGGTTAAAGTGCACACTGCAGTCAATGTCCGGACGAAAATCATCCTTTGCAATTTGGAGCGACACATCATGCCGTCTTTCTCCTTCCCACATCCAGTACGAAAATCCTGACGCAAGCTTTGATCTAATTGGGAAAGCTATTGGTATTTCAGCGATGATCGAGTCAGTGTATACAAGATTTCTCTCGCACATCTTTTTAAGATAGACTTCGTCCATCGACGTGTCCTCATACCCAACCGCCATAGCTGAGCACATGTTTGCATCATAATCATTCAAAATTCCAAGAAAATCGTTCCCATCTTGATGGAAGTAAAACTTGGCATCTGGCCAAGCCCCCCGGAGCTCTGCCTCTACAGCTGGATGTGCGCAAATGGTATACCCTCTCGCTATGGCTCCATCCATAGTCTTCACATCAGATTTCAATGTGAGGAACGCTGCTAGGTTTGCTACATATGTGGACACCGTGATGAGAATAAAGAATCCAAAACCAAACAAAAGAAGCTTGTGTGGCAGGCTGGTGCTACTATCCTGCTCAAC
>JALLBF010001234.1:0-13725 GCA_036939945.1 Thalassiosira sp. AJA248-18
GGCAGGAATTTTATGTCATTGATCAACCGCGAAGCTTGCAGCTGCTGCGTGCCCATTTTGGTGATCCTTTTTTGTGGTCCTTTTTTGTTTTTGTTTTGTTTTGAAGGAAGGGAGTATATAGTACCTTGGAATTAATAGAACATTGAGAAAGAGAAAGCACCAGAGAATAATACCACCAAAATTGGCAAGTTATTTGGACTAAATAAAATGTATCCCCAAACTTTGTAAATATTTTCTCATAAAGTGAAATTTAGCTTTTAGAAGTTGGAATAGAACGTTTCATCTTCTCTAGAGAAAGAGAAATATCACCAATGCGGGTCAAAAAACTACGAACTACGAAGAGGACCCATTTTCTGAGTCGCAGTATGGCAGGAATTTTAAGTTATTAATCAACCGCGAAGCCAGCTGCTGCGTGCCCAATATCGAGTGTCAGTGATCATCAAAAATCCTACATAAGGAGTAAGTAAGGAGAGATCATGGCTACAATCATGGCACCATGAACCATGGGAAGAATGAATGCCTCCGCTTAGCCCTCTGAATAGAGCAATCCGCATGCAACCCGCAACCCGACACAACATCAACTGCACAGCAGCAGCTACCACAGCTATTGATTGACAAAGAAACGCGGCGGCCGTTGGCCCTTCTCGAGAGACGAGCGCGTGATCGTGCGATCATTCTCTCGAAAACAAGGCAGCCGAATGTAAGCACGGGAGGAGCAGCATTGTCTCTTCTATCTGGACGAGGAATAGTTGCTTTCGCGTGATGCCATTTAGCAGATGAGATCATTTCACAGAGAGATTTTCATATGCCAATGTCCTAGCGCAAATATTACTTGGTTATGGTGGCATCATCCATCATCTCTTGGCATTCCATATTCTTATTGGTGATACTCTGTGATAATTTTTGCCTCGTTCGTCGGTGGCGATGCAGTCTGCATTTTGTGGGGAGCTAATACGAAATACCAATCCTCTGAATATTATTCTCACGCAAATTATTCATATCCGTTGCTCTCTGTTTAGTTACACAGACCCGCTGTTGACATTGCTACTCGCCTGGCTCACCCACCCCGAAAGAAAGAACGATGGATGGCATACATCATAGGATGGATGGCCTATCCATTGCCACACATTCCGTTCCGAACGTCGGGGAGCACTCTTTAAGGAGTGCAGAACAAGTCAAAGATGATACCTCTGGAGAGGCAGCAAACCGAGAAGGCAGACGCAATAGGAGAAAAAAACATATTTGGTACAATGCATTGCGAGACGACTTATTATTCCAGTTGCTTGTTGGTGTATCTAACGACGAGGCAGTGTCCATACCTTCTTCATCAGTGTTTCCGCCGCCTGAAACTAACGTAGACAATGAGACAATTGAGGTAGAGCCGTTTCGGAAAATCACATCGGCACTTCCTTTCGCGCTTCGCTTCAAGCTGGAGCTTCACCTATTTGACAGCAACATTATTGAAATCGAGCAATTCCGTCCGCCCCAAGATGGGACTGTTGAAGATTGGGATACTCGCAAGGAAGAAATTGCCATGTCATCACGAAGGCTTGCAGTTGCTTTCATTCAACAAGTAGTTCCGCCATTGCTGGAAATAGATTGGAAACATATTGATGTCAACAACTTTGCGCTATCTGAATTATTTGCTGAAGCCATGGAGTCCAAATTGTGCACTCTTAAGCAAAGAGTCAATGATATGAAACGAATTTCGTTTGACAGGGGAGATGTTGAACACATCATGTGCCAAGCCGAGAGATGGCTCAAGATGGCAGTGGAACAGTGTGGTTCAGAGCAAGATCTTGCTTCAGGTGATTGCGCTGATATTGAACTTTTGAAACGCAGATCAAGGTGGCCGTATGCTGAGTACAGTTGCAAATTTCTCGACAATGGGGATCTTGTGCCGGCGGAATATGTTATTGTTAATTGCGAAGGAAAAGAGTTTTATAGTCGCAGAGGGCTACGAGAATGCGGCTGGTTGGCGAGGGATCGGTTTTGTCGTGTCACGAACAGTTTTGATGTAAGCGAGAAGTTGGTTGATTGGATCAGTTCCAAACCAATATTATGTGGAAGGGAGTATACCTTCCTATTCGACAAGGGAGTCGGTGGTGACATGAAAGTATGGTAAGACATTCGACTGTTGTTTCCATATTAGTTTTGCCTATTCTCTTATATTTTCAAGTGAACCACATTACTTTCGTCATCCAGGCTGTTGTCAGAACAACTGGTGCTGGGGATTACACGGGATCACTTTTTGGGCAGTTTGGGAAATCTGAAAGACGTACCTATTAGAAAGGTTGGTGATAGAATCAGTCTTGCATTTTCACAGGTGAGTGAGACATGTCGCGTTGTCTTCTTCTCATTTCTTTGCTCTGGCTGCGCTCGTATTCATATGAATACTTTTGTTGCAGACCACACCTATTATTAGGTGTTCCGAAGACCAAATTATATCAATTCCTGGTGAGTTGCTGCTGCGCTGTGTGCTTGGCGCTATATATTTTTCTGAAACTCTAACCAGATGATATATCGCTCTCAATAGACCTCGTGCAAAATGGGTTCGCGTTTTCTGACGGAAATGGCGTGATGGGTATGGATGTGGCCGTTGCAATAAAACAATCGATGGGCCTAAAAGATATTCCTGGCGCAGCCCAAGTTCGGATAGGTGGTGTCAAGGGTGAGTAAAAAGAAACGTCCTTTGTAAATCGACAAACCTTTTCTCTCGTCACATTCATTTTGGGTACTTTTTCGATTAGGCATGCTTTCTCTGAAATTAGACTTCAAAGCTGACAGCATAGGGATCCGGCCCTCACAGGTTAAATTCCGCTCTTCACACCGTGTTTTGGAGGTAAAGTGTGTTGCTCAGTCCAGCGCAGGGGACAGGCATAATCTTTTCAAAGAGGCTTTGCTGGTAAGTGAAAGTTGTGAAAGCAGTGCCTGCAAAACCAGTTGGCATCTAACCGTTTCTTCCGCGTCAGGTCATGGACCATCTTGGTGTGAAATGTTCAGTGTTCTACAGTCTTCAAGAACGTGCATGTGCAGAAATGATATTGACGAAAGATGTAGGGGACGCACGTCAACAAAATGATGAGGCTGAATGGAGTGGCTACTTAGGGAATGTGGTGAGACTCTAACGGATTTCTGATGCCATGATAATAGTGAAAATTATTTCCAATCAAATTTGGCGCTGCAATTTTCTCTCTGTTGCAGCTTGAACGTGGGATCAAAATGAGTGGAAAGCCATTTACTGTATCCGAGTTGGAGGAGATTAAAGTGTCAATTGTTGCAGCCAAAGAAAAAGTAAACATAAACCTGCAGTGCTCAGTGATGTTCGGGATTATTGACGAATACAGTGTGCTTGAAGAGAATGAGGTGCTTGTAGCAAATGGTAGGATCACGGGAGAAGTTTTGATATTAAGATCACCGTGCATGTTTCCAGGTGACATCCAAAAAGCGAAGGCTGTCTCTGGCAAGCCTGATAAAGCATTCACTTGCCTAAACCAAGTCATTGTGTTCAGCGCAAAAGGCAATAGGCCACTGCCGGACATGCTAGGCGGGGGAGATTTAGACGGAGACCGATTTCATATAGGTGAGTAATACTATGTGTATTCATCATTTGCTGCAACATCTCTAACTCTAATTGAAATATTTGAATCATTGTACTTTTGCAGTCTATGAGCCAGAGTTGGTTGAATTGCTTTGCCCGTCAGAGCCTCATGAGTTTGGCACCCAAAATCCAAAAATACAACGCGAAGCTGACATTTCACAGGCTTTCTATGCACCAACAGAAGATGTCTCCCTATTTGCTCCAAATATTAAAGATCAGATGGGTGTTCTCAATGACTTTATAATGAGTGGCAATTTAGTTTCCAATACTGCAGGTGAGTCATTTTGTTAGTTGTTGGCTTCCTGTGATTTGTCCCTGCCGCTCTAATGTTCTCTTTTCCAGATGCGTGGCTCCGGATGGCAGACAAGCATGGTGTCGCAGATGACAACGTCCAAACGCTTGCCACGATGCATCAACGAGCACTTGATTCCAGGAAAGCCTATGACACCATTGAACTGTCACAACTAAAATATATGGACGATGTATTGGATGTTATGCCTGCGCCGCATTACAAGCGTGGATTCTCGGGGAACAAGAAGTGTTCCTCTTTCTTAGGCGTTCTCTATGAATTTTGGAGACACAACATCAAAGCTATAGACATCCTCATTCAAACTGAACGGTCCAAGCTCCTTCCATTTCAGTATTCGGCATCACTCAATCTAGAAGTAGAGGAAAACAAACAGCTGAAGGTTTCAAATATTAGTTTAATGAATAAACTTGATCAGGAAAAGGAGAAGAGGTACAAGTGTTGTGCGACTTGTGGAGGTATGAAAAAATGTGATGTAATGAAGAAATGCGCTGTGTGTGAAGCAGTTTATGTATGTATAGGCAGATGCGAGGTAACCCATTGGAAGTATGTAAGTACGAAGCTATACGAAGTCTACACTCAGCAGCAAAGGCACAACCGAAACCTCTTTTTCAGCTACGCTTACCACAACTTGTTTGATCCTTATCTCATTTGAAACAAGTGTTTTGGACTAATGTGGAGGGACCGAAACATTGCCGTCGATGAATCTGATGATGACAGCTCACTTTCAAGCAACACCCTTGTTTCATTCATTGGCTCAAGAGAAACTACTTTGGAGACTGCATCGCTCACCTCATTCGACGAATCAGAAATCAGTTTGTCTATGGAAACCGGCAGAAATGCTGTAGAAGTTCTGATTGATATCGTATTTGGTTCACCAAAGCCAACTTGCACCGGAAATATTGACTGGCGATATCTTGATGCCAAGAAAGACCTTCCAACTCTTGTGAAACTGGCATTGATTGAATTTTACACAGGCTTCAAAAATGAGAAAAGAGAATCAAGGAGCAGAAGCAGAGAAAAACTCGAGACACCTCACATATTCGATGTCTTTGTAATGGAACCACGTTTAGAACGGGGGAACATTACTCTCGCAATTTGCGTGAAGAATGATAAGGCGGGTGGGTGGCTGATGTGGCGCGATGAACAAGGCAGTTATTACCCAATCAAACCGCCGTTTCACTTGTGCCGTGTTGCGTCACTCTCTGGCACTTGTCGTATATTGGAAAGCTTACAGACCCGGCCTTTGCCCGGTACACTCATGGACTCTGCACTGAGGCGTGATGCTGATGCCTTTGTTGAAGTCAACGAGAATACACTGATGTTGAAACCGAAAGTGTACTCCACACAGCTTAATAATTCTCAAAAGAAAGCCATCGCTACTCTTTGTAGATCCAGTTTCAAAAAGGGCTTCTTTTTGGTTCATGGCCCCCCTGGTACGGGCAAGACGTTGACTTTGGCTGCTATGGTTGCATCAATTGGAGGAGGCATTGTTGTTGCACCTTCAAATGCTGCAGTTGCGAATGTTGCTATCAAAGTTTTGACATTCACACGACAATTTGATGTCGGGAATGTTATTGTCTTCGGAGAAAACTGCCACATTACATTGCAATTTTTGAGCCCACTTCATCGCTCAAGGCATTTCCACACATTTCGAGATAAATATTGGAAACAGCAAGGGAAGCAGGATGCAAAAGTTCTGCTAACTGACTTTGCCGATTGGCTTGGACGGACTAGACAGGGCCTCATTATTGAAGAGAAGAAGTACACTGAAGGATACATTGCTGAGAGGATTTGCTTCATGGCTTCGGCTTCCATTAGACAAACTATCATTGCAGGTTTTAGAGGCATATTGCCATAGGGTCGATGACAGTTTAAAGGGCCAGCAGGTGTTGCACAATATTATCTCTGAAGCAAAAGTTGTTCTTTGCACCCTAAATACAGCTGGATCAATTTTTCTCCGAAAGTCGTTGGGTGGAAAGTTTCATACTCTTTTCCTTGATGAGGCAGCTCAAGTGAGTTTCTTTATCGCTTTACTGCGCAATATATTTCATTATGTTCCTCATGTTTCAAGTCAATTTTTTATTATATTTCCCTAGTGTCCGGAGGCAGACTTCTATATTGCCACAACTTTTCCAGGCATTAAAAGGATTGTAGTAATGGGTGATCCTCGGCAACTTAATGCTACAGTTATTGACGTGGATTGTGACCAGATGGGATATGGTAAGCGTCGTATCGTGATTACAATTTCTCCATGCATGACATTGAATTTCCATGTCATTCTTATTGCTCAACTAAGCAGGCATTTCATGGATGAAGCATGCCATGGATCTCCTCGACTCTACTAAAGTTCATACTCTTGATACTGTTAGCACTATTTCTCTTTTGGCAGTCATTGCAATCTCTTTTAGCAGACACTAGAGTTTCATTTAATTTGTTCTTTCTCTTATATTTGTATTTCAGCAATACCGGTGTGATGAGAGCATTATTGATTTTTCAAATAGGCACTTTTACGGAGCAAACCTTCGGACAGATGCATCTACACGAGCCAGGAAGCCAACAGTTGACAAACCAATGCAATTTGTGAATACATATCCCCATGGCGAGGAAGAGAGCGAAGGTGACAATATCTTGGTGAAATTCTTGTCCAATTTTGTTTCAACACAACTAATATAAGTTATTGCACATAACCTCACAGGTCTATCAATGAAGAATCACTTCGAAGCGGGGAGCGTGCTGATACTGCTGAAGAATGATCCAGATATAAAAAAACTTATTTCAGGAGCAAATTCAACAACCATTATGGTTATTACACCGTACAGAGCTCAGGTAACTCTCATTCGAAATGAGCTCATCAAAGCAAATTTGGACACTTATGCAAAAGTGGACACGGTAGATGCATTTCAAGGACAAGAAGCAGATATAGGTGAGATTCGTTGGGTTGTTTAGGGTTGTTCACTATCAAAAAAACTAGATTTTGTCAGATCTCATACGTCCTCTCATGTCCTTGGTTTCCATGACGGGAAGTTTTTTGTTCTCTTGTCCGCACAAAGGGGAAGGCAGGTTTTACAGATGAGTAAGACTAACCAATGAAAGACTTTTTCTTCATTCAACAATTGCCCGTCTCACCATACCTCTACTCTTGTCTAGCCCCCAACGGATAAATGTTGCGTTGACACGTGCGAAAAGGGTTGTTCGAATAATAGGTGATTTGGAATTCTGGCGCAAGGATCGTGATGGATCAACTCTTCAAAAGCTAGTTGAACATTGCATGGAACGTGGCATTGTGACAGACGACCGCAGGCTGAAGTCGAAAGGCAAAAAGAAGATGCAAGCTCGGTTGAAGCCAAATTGGAGTTTAGTTAAATCATGCATTTGGAAAGTGAACATGACTGCGAAATTCCATCATTCCCTAAGAAAATTGCCAGACATTGACAAGCATGTTGCTTTTAACACACTCATCAAAATCGCGCTCCCAAGTGAGATGGATTTGCATTTGCCTCCAAGAGATACCGATGCACCCAAGTGGCAGATGACGGCTCTAAAGGGATATGATCAGCAATTACAAATAGTGTGGTGCGCAAAGGAAGGCGGCGAAAAGCCTATAATTGAGGCGCACTTTTCTGGAAATAGGAATGATTGTCTTGTATTCCAAGATAAACATCCAGCTCTTCCCAAAGGAGCAGCTCGTGTCAAACGAGATTTGAGTGGCCTCAAGTATGATGCTGAAAGCCATGCTAGCACCCAGGGACAATCTCAGAGCGTCGAATATTCATGGACGCTAAATAAGAGCATTGGAGATGCGATGTTGGACGAAGGGATAACTGAACTGCCTGATGTCAGTAAAAAAAAAGTCTGTTTTTTTTTGACCGATGAATATTCCTCACACTCATTTTGGTTGCTCATTTTTTGGATAGGGTTGCTTCGATTTAGGTGAGTTGAACATCCATGCTATTCTTCGATGAGGCAATGCCATTCTTTGTGGTTCCCAACTGACAACAGTCAACCCCCCTTCTTCCTTCCAGATCCATTGCAAGCAGAGATATTGCGTAAACCTCTCCCACTCATGATTGAGTCAGGTTCTGGAACTGGAAAGGTGCATTTCAGTCTTTCATTCCAGTATCTTCATAATATTTATCTTCATTTTTTTTCTCAATGTCCTCTCTGCTGGCTTGATGCTCTCCTATTTTTCTGCCCATTCATACCCGCTGAAAGACAAACATACTTTTTCGGGTAAGTAGGTTTCGTTGTCCACATATCCCCTCATATTGCATGAAGGATTTCTCCATCCTATTGACTCATATAATATTCTTCAATCCATCATAGCATGCTGTTTCATACGCCCACGAGGTTAGGGACCACAGCGATGCAGACAAGTGTATCTGCTTTGTTACAGTGTCTCCAAGGCTGCGTAGAGAATTACACCAAAGATACAGCACCATTGAAAAGATGGAAAAGGTGGCACTTCCTGCCATTAAATTCTACTCTCTGAGTGAACTACTGGGCGATTTGCTTTCTTTTGCAAAGATTGACATGAAGATCACTGAGTCGTGCTCATTTATTGAATATGTGCATATTCAAGAAAGAAAGTCACATGTGAGCATTGCTATTGATACCAAGGAGGCAGAAAGTAAGTTGCATGCATGGTCATTATGATAGCAACTAACTCCAGGCTCAACACCGTTTCCTCCCTTCTTTTGATAGACGAAATTGGTGGCGTTATCATGGGATCATTGGATGCAGCAAGGGCAGGACGGCATTTGACACGGGACGAGTATATTGCTAGTAAGAGGAGCTACACCGAAAAGGACACTGATGCAGGGAAAAGAAAGCGCCATGAAATATATGACGAATTTGAGAAGTACAAAGGTGATCCACCCTTTCAACACTTTTCTTCGTTGGGGTATTGCTGCTGCGGAACCAAAGAACTCACAAACGCCTTTTTCATGTCATTCTTGACCTTCTTAGCTTGGAAGGTGGACTGTGATAAATTCGACATGAATGACATTGTCCTCAAACTCATCAGCAAGCTAAAAGGCAACCAAAAACATGGCGAGAATGAAGGACAAAAGGGTGGTTGGATTCAATTGTTTAATGCCGTGTATCTTGACGAAATCCAGGACTTCAGTTACTCTTGCATTTACCTCATTTGCAACATTGCCGGATTTGATGGCCTGCGCTGGATTTTCGCTGGTGACACAGCACAAATGATTAGTCCAGGATGTTCGTTTACGTTTAAAGGACTCAAAGAGGTTTTGTTGGAGGTACATCCTGATATTGAACGCACGCAGATTAAATATGTCAACAAATTGGGAAAGAATTATCGGGTCACAAAAGATGTTTTGTGTCTTGCAAATGTAGGAACCGATGAGCCAATTGTGAGCATTTTTTTTCGCCACCTCACATATTTTCTTCTGTTCACTTACAGTGCATATTATATTCAGGGAAGAAGAACTTCCCGAATGACATCCAATACCTACGACCAGAAATTGCAATGAAAGACCTCGGCACAAGGGTAAGTTGCTTCTTTGCAAATCTAGCATGGTGTATAACATAGGACCTTTCCTCAATCATCTTTGCGCGGTACACTGTACAGGTGAGATTATGTCGATGGCAAGAGGCGCTGGACCATAAAACCAAGCCAAGATTTGCACCCAATCAAGCCCTAATCTATACCTCGACAAGCGACCAAGTTAGGGTTGAGATGAATGACTGGCTAAACTCCCATCCATTCATATTGACACCTTTAGAGTCTAAAGGCCTTGAGGTGAGCTTTAGAAGATTTCGCACTATGCCCGCATGACTTGATTGCACAACTTCACTAACTCTTCTTTGCCTTGGCGCCTGCTTCGGCTTGCTTCTTCTCTTCTCTTCCTTTCTTTCTTTCTTTCTTTCTTTCTTTGAGTTTGATGATTGTGTCATCGCATTTGATGTGGAGCAAAAAGCTTGGGACGTCAATGCCGGTAAAGTGACCTCATTGAGGCTGTTGCGAGAACTGTATGTTGCAATCACGAGGGCAAAACGGCGTGTAGTTATTTTGGTTAAGACACCCAACCAAAATAACTACACACCTAGAATGAAGGAATTTTTCATTTCACTGCAATGCAATATTGAAGAGTCAGATGCAGAAGTTGCTCTGCTAGAGTTTGACTCAGCCACAACAAGGGACGAGTGGTTCAAGAAAGGAATGGAACTCTTTGAAGTGAGAATGATCGTGTTTATTTGCTCATTTTGTTGCCGAAAAGATAATCGCCTGTAACACATCAAATGTCCTTCTTCCCATAGGAGGGTCAATTCAAAATGGCAGGCTCGTGTTTTATGGCTGCTGGTGAGTGGCAGTGATAAGATTTTCAACAAATCAACCAGTAGACATTTTCCCCTCATGTGGCAATGACACTTCTTTTGACATTATTTTCAGATGATGTTGGTTACTTTGAATGGGCACAAGGCTCACATGAGATGGAGGTGGGGCAGAAAGAAAATGGGAAAGAGTCTTTCCGTAGATCTGCACGTTCATTCTTTGAGAAAGCTGACTACAAGCATACACTTGATCTATTAGGGTTCGTAATGGAGCGCCCACCTTGGAATCCGGATGATGATCATATTTATGAAGCAAGCAGAGAGAAGCTCCCAGCATATATTCTACGAGAAAAGGCAATTCAATTTGCCTTGCTGCGAAACAAGTGGAATGAAATCAGCATTGACGATTTGAAAGATTCAGAATCACCTTTCTTTCATCCGTTTCGAAAACATGCTGCGCTAAAGACCATGATTTCTGCCTGCACGCAACATGACTTGGCAGAAATTGAGTATAGTCTTCCACTTTCATTGGGAGACTACTATTTTGATAGAGGAGATTATTTCAATGCAACAAAATTGTACCTTTCACGATCAAAACATTCTGGCGAAGATTTTGCCATGGCAGAAGAGGCTACAAATCTCCTGATTACTTCATCAAACTCAAACAAAACTTCCGATTTGGACACAATAGCTCGGTTTTGGAGAAACTCCAAAGGGAAACAGGAAGGCCCAGACACAAAACCAAAGAAAGTGTCTGGGGATGCTTTCCTCC
The DNA here is from genome assembly GCA_036939945.1 of Thalassiosira sp. AJA248-18. Taxonomy (NCBI): domain Eukaryota; phylum Bacillariophyta; class Thalassiosirophyceae; order Thalassiosirales; family Thalassiosiraceae; genus Thalassiosira; species Thalassiosira sp. AJA248-18. The sequence goes on from JALLBF010001234.1 coordinate 10,981, forward strand.
TTCTGCGGCTTTATGAGGATCCACTAGTTGCCAAAAGTCAATCCGCAGAAGCCCTTCAGAAGTTTGGCCCAGATGTCATTAGGTCTGCATTCAAATACTCAAACACTTCTGCTGAGGAGCTTCATGGTTTCAGCCGAGATCAGTTTGAAAATGAGGTTGAGCAAGCTTTGATGAAAAAATACAGGAATAGCCTAATTGAAGCTGTTATTTGGTACCTAAATCACAACGACAAACATCATGCGGAAAAATTCGCAGCCAGAAATATGGAAACTTGGACGAAAGAGAATCTTCTACAAATTGCTGGTCTCAAGCTCAATCCTAAAGGTCTTATTGAGGAGGCCGATAGAAAACATATCTTGGTGAGCACTTATTGATACAAATTCATTCCATTATATGAAAGCAACCTCAAAGTAGTACTTATTATTTGCATTACAGATTGATTTGGTCGATGTATATCTAAGCAGGGAGGTGTTCAATCTTAAGCAAGCAGTGAATGGATCTGACAGAGCTTTGTCTTCCATGGAAAAGGCAGACGCCAACTGTCAACAATTAATTGGAGTATGGGATAAGCACAAAAATGATAGGCGTGTGAAGAAAATGCTTGAGCGGAAACAACCAAAACCACCAGGCCCGAAGACTGTTGTTTTTCTCAACCTGTTTTGGGACCCAAGGCACAGCAGCAAGCAGTTGTCAAAGCATTGCATGGATTTATTTGGCTCAAGAATTGTTGAGAATGCAGTGTCCAGATTTGTTGATGATGCCAAAGAAAAGTATTTTATTCTCACTAATTTTGACCCACAGGCATTCAAGCATTTGCGTCCTAAACCTTTGCGTCCTAAACCAGAAGAGAAACCCAAAACCAAAGCAAAAAGTGAGAGCAACAAATTCAAGAAGGGCGACCGTGTGATTTTACACAACCTGAAAAAAGTGTCTTACAATGGAAAGAGGGGTGTGATTTTGCGATGGCTTCAAAATGAAAAAAGGTACGGAGTGCAGCTAGATGACCCGAGAGAGCAGAAGAGCTTTCTCCCCGCAAACATTACAAAGGACAATGCCCGTAGCAATCATCAAACGGAAAAGCATACCTTTGGTAGCAAATCAACGCCCAGGCACACCCCATTTCATTCAAGCAGCAGTGATGACGATGACAGTGATGAGCCACCACCCCTGAATGATCGTGACCAAAGTAGTTCAGGTGATAGCAGCAGTAGTGACAGTGTTCCATCTCTACTTAAACGTGGAAACAGGAGCAACAGCAGCGATTCTAGCGAGGATGACGACTCTGACAGTTCGGGCAGTATCCCTGAACTAAGGGAGAAAGACAGCAGCTCAAGCGATGATGAGGACATGGTCCCAGCCCTTTCAGGATTTACTGAACAAAGCAGCAGCAGCTCTGATGAAAGTGACCCCCGCCCCCAGCGCAGGGCCCAACGAGCAAGAGGACAAGACCATAACAATAATGGGAGAGGACAAGAAGGAAGAGGAGGGAAGAGCGGAAGAAGAGGAAAGGGGAGGCGGAAGTAATCTTGGACAAAGGGCTTGGCAGATGTATGCACATTACTTTTTAAAGCATTTTGTGCAATAAGATTAATCTTACTCTTTGTCTGTCAGTCTTGGGATGAACGAAGACAAGAAAAAATCAATGATGTTTCGAATTATGTCCATTTTGCAGTACTCATAAAATGTGGCAGAGGCCAGCTAATAATTGCATGATCAACTTGAATAGAATTTGGCTGGATTTCCCGACCTGGCTGCACCTAGCACCCCGTGAGGGGTTACTAACAAGCCAGTCGTATGGAGACCTGAGAGGCCGCAGTATGTCATTGACAAGGCCTCATGATTTAGGGCAACACTTTCCAACGCTGCATCAAATGCCTACTGAGTACAATTTTAAAAGATTCTATAGTACTTTACATGAGTCCTAGATCTAGAATGGCGAATGCGCATACATGTGCCATTAGCTGGATTCCTGTTAAGACAGGGCAACCACTAAGGTAACCACATATGCATTGGTTGCCATTATCATATAGCTTTTGTGGCGGTTCTTCTTCTCTTTGTGCCTGCCCCCTTTATCTATGTGACAGTCTCCCCCACGTCGCTTGTAGTTGTCTCCGGAACTTTTCGTGATGGCTGCGTCTGAGTGGCGTTGTGCATGCTTGAGGCAACTTTAGCTTATGGTGGTTGCAAGGTGCATTCTGGCCATCGATGCTATGCAAACGATGTTATGCGCAAGCAATGCTAATGCTATGCAAATATTTTGCGGAACAATGGATGAGAACTGGATGAGAAGTGGCCGGGACGAAAAAAATCGGGCCAGCCCCTATCACAACACCAGCAATGCTGCCTAAGAGATGATTATCGCTTGGAAAGAGATGCTCTAGGAGAGGTGCAGGGCCTGCTACTTTTCAAGGTGTGAAAATCTTGCAATCTTTCCCCCTGTTGGTTGGTAGGCTTGCCCCATAGGGCGCTCTTTTAGCTCCATGCCATTTCGTAGCGGGTAGGCAAGTGCTCTAGCTGTTACACTCTAGATAGTCCGAATCACACCCGGATTCACATCTCCAGGCAAAAAAGACCAGTTATTTAACATGGAGAATGAGCAATTTTATGCTGTTCTCTCAGTTGCACCCTTGTAAAGGAGCGATACTATTTTTCCAAAGCAAATGAAAAATAGCCAATAATCCTCGTAGAGTGGTTTCCATCCTACGTAACACAAAATGGACCACGGATCAGATTCCCGCCAGTTTT
>JALLBF010001241.1:0-14039 GCA_036939945.1 Thalassiosira sp. AJA248-18
ATACTATCCATCATGTTCGGCTTCTTTTCCCGGAGAGTGGTAACTTCCGCCGTCACAGCCAGATGCACTTTGCCCTTGCCGCCCATCATCACCGCGCAGTGTCAACGCCTACCCCATTCTCCGCCGCAAATAACAGTTAGGCACGCAACCAAGAAAGCAGGTGGTTCTTCTAATAATGGACGCGATTCTGCTGGCCGACGTCTCGGTATCAAGGTATGGCCAGGAACAAAGGCCACGCCCGGAGGTATTATCGTGCGTCAACGAGGCAAAAAGTTTTTAAAGGGGGAGAACGTGGGGATGGGGAATGATCACACACTTTTTGCTATTGTGGCGGGTGTGGTGAGAATGGAGAGGAGTCCGAAGAATAGGAAGAGAAATATTGTCCATATTGTTCCCGAAGCCTGATTGGGCATATTTGGTGTTGCAGTTTTGCTGGTGAATTGTGTGCTCCCATGAACAATCCAAGCTCACATGTAGCTGACGAAATGACTCTTGTGTTGAGTTAGTTCATTCAATCGAAAACGACAACAAAGCTTAGATGGCTGGCGAAGCTGTGCCGTGAGGTTCTGTTGTAGCATAACATTGGTCTAACAGATGAGAGCACGATTTCAATTCAATTAGGAGTAAGTTAAGAATAGCATCTTCTTGTGTACTTGTTGGGGGAGGGGGCTATCGTAATGCTCTCGACAATATGAAGATTGGCGGTTTCAAAGCGCCTACCCCACTGCCACAGTACCCTGTGAACGGAATATAAAATGTGTTTCTTCTGTAATCAGGTGGCGAATGTCAATTTTATTATCACTGTGAATTGTGTGGGCTGTTTTCTGTTTTCATTCTATTCCAATCTTCAAGTTGACATTTTTTTACAATCGGCACCACAACATGGAGAGCCACCTAACAATGACAACATGGGCTGATCTTGACAAAAAAAGCGACACTTTTTCTTAGTACATTGACAGATATTCATATGTTGCAAAAGTAGAAATCCAGTTTTGCACTTTGTCTGAGACCCAATGCATGAAAACTGGCCTTGGTCTGGCAGTCAGATCTTTCGCTTCCTTGAATCAATGTTGTCTTATAGAAATAATCTTGGTCTCCGCACTTCCCCAGCCATTTTACTTATGATTAATTTGACTGAAAATGGATGAAACTCTGTTGGTTGTGCCTGCCCTATCTCAGCTGACATTACAAAAACTGCCTCCAGCAGTTGTAGTATTTGGACTGCGACCATTATCGAAGTAGCCAAAGTCACAGGTAATGATAATGTTCCACAAAGTTTAAGTTCGTAGCAGTTCCCGATCTTTCAAGGTGGGTTCAACAGCTTATAATGAATGATTCAATCACTCTCCTATGTCCATGAATCCCACATGAGGAAATATAATTGTTGGCATCATATCTTGACACTCTTTGTTTTCTTCTTTTCGAAATAATTCCTTAATCTCCTTCAATGTAGTACAACCGGTCAATACCAATGCACTGCTCTTCATCCCACCAGTATTGCCGAATGTAACATCAGTATCCAATCGATCACCCACCATCATTGTCTCATCCCTATTTAAATTGTACTCCTCCTTTATCCAGCTGGCCAGTACAGGTGATGGTTTTCCGACATTTATGGCAGTGCGCCCAGAGGCTGCCTCTATACTGCTTACCAGTGCTCCATTGCCCCTGGGTTTCCGGAGTCAAAGTTTGCATTTAGTAAGGTGAGTTTAATATTCAAGGGTAACGCTCTTGTACACAAGCCGCTTTTTATTATGACACATGGCACTCACGGCAAATGTCTTGCATCATACCCAACTAAATCATGCGAGTCGAGGTTGGTTGCAACTAGAATAGCCTGTGGGTTGCGTTGCAATAAAACTGTAGCTATGCATAGCTTTCGATAGTTGAAATCATTGTCCGAGCCGACCACCATGGCGTCAATTTCTCCTTCAGGGAATGGATGCGATGCCAATTCATCACGTGACATACCAGATGGGGTGTCGATGGGATCAGGACCTCCAGATATGTCAAAACCTGCAGATTGAAGTTCTTGGCAGAGCCCAGCGGTGCCAATAACATGAACTCTTAAGACGTGAACGCAGATACCGAGAAGCCACATATGCACTCCCAATCATCATCTCCTCTTCCAATGTATCTTTTGGTAATTTCAAAACATTCTCCAGTTTTGTCTTAAGCTCCATTCGCGACGATGCTGCATTGTTCGTAACGAAGAATAATCGTTTTCCACTATTCAGAAGAGATTGAATTGACTGAGACGCAGACGGCATCGGGTCGGTACCTCGGTAGAGCACGCCGTCGCAATCAAATAGATAGTTCTGGATTTGATTTGCTGACATGTACGACGTGAACTCGTCTCTGGTTTGGATAAGGCGCGGTGGGGTTTTTAGAGAATGGAACGAGGCTCGAAACATTGATGACATTGTTGTCGAAGAAGCCATGGCCATAGATGAAACTAAACTTCTTGCTAATTGAAATTTTTATCCTACACATACGAGCGTTGGGGCAAGGTAACAACTAGTGCATGCCCCAATGATTTTTTGACACCCAATATTCACAAAAGAGTCTGCACACATTCTAGGTACAAGCAACCAGTCTATTTTTCATCGCTGCCACCACCACCTCCACCTTCCTTGGCACGATCTGCCCGCATATTCTTCGCCTGCTTGATCATTTCTTCAGTATCATCCTCCGATACTTCCTGTCCTTGAGCCTTTGCCATTGTAGTCATCACTGCCACCTCAGCCCGTGCCTTGATATCAGCCGCATCCTTCACGGTGTACTTCTCACCTCCACGTGCTTTACCAATATTGTAGAACTCATCGCCAATGAGACGAATGGCCTCGGCACGTTGAATTCTTGTCACCATGGGCACCTCGGCATCAGAAAAGAGCTTTTTGCAAGCATGTTTCAGCGTTCGTGTAATATCTCGAATGTTGATTGCCCAGGCGAGCTCAAGGAGAGCAGGGATTGTTTCCTCCAACTTTTGTGCAGCAAGTTTTGCTTGTTCTTCGTCCATACCAGATTGATCTTCTTTTTCTGTCTCCGTGGACCCAATTGCATCCCTAGTTCGTTTTTCTTCCATAGATCTCTGGGCAGCCTCCACTTCTTTCATGGCCTTTCGGCCCGTGGTTGCCGCATTGATTCCGGCACCCATGAGCTTCCAATTGTTCTGAGTGTTCTTCTTCGTCTTCCTCCATCTGGCTGCATGCCCACCTACTCCAAGTGCAGTATTCTGGAATCCAAGGAATTCCTCACCTTCCACCTGCAACGCAAATCCAATAGTCACAAGGAATGTGGCGCCGAAGGATGTATCTGCAATTTTAGTAGCCTCTTCCTCAATGGATGTCTTGAAGGATTGCAAATCAGCTTCATCTTTTGCTTCCATGTAGGGCATAATCTTGTCCCTCAGATTGAATGCACACTTGACCTCTCGTTTACGCTGCTTCAACATCATTTCCTCATTGGAAGTCTTGCTTGTCAGAAATTCGGCGGCATCTTCTTCCGTCATGTTTTCCATATCCATGGCCTGCTGTTGTTCCATCGCATCCTTCATCATAGTGTCAGCAGTCGATGCTATCCAAAGCTCTCCCACGTATGGTTCTACCAAATGCGATCCAAACATGACAGCAAAGAAAACAAGGGGGTCGATTTCAGCGGCAGCATCGGAGGAATTGGAATCCGGCTTCCCATTCTTATCGTAGTTGGCGCGTGTTTGTTCATTGGATAGAATTTGGTAGGCGTGACCCAAAGCTTGGAATTTGGCTGCAGCTTCGGGGTCGCCAATGCATTTATCTGGGTGGCACTTACGAGCCTCCTTGTAATACGCCTTCTTGATATCCCCAGCCGATGCATTGGTACTCACGCCCAGCAAATCATAAAACTCACGATCCTTCACCTTCTTCTCATTCAAGTCCATCTTGGCCGCGTCCCCACTTGCGGTCGTCCCCGCCTTCTCGGCCTTGAGTGCAGCTTCCAACTCCTCAACCTCCGCTTTGTCTTTATTCAAATAGTAAAAGATCCATTCCCGCTTCTCCTGATCCCACTGCATACCGGCCTTGGTTGAATTCACCGCCTCGACGCTGTTCGCGACACCCCGTCCGACCTGATAGGCACCTACACAAATCCCGGTCACAGGCAACGCCACCGCGCTCGCCACACCGGTGGCCAGCCCACCAAAGAAACCCTTCACTCCGCCCTCCTGCGCCCCCGCGATTGGTTGGGCAATGAGCGAAGCTACTCCAGCGACGGTGCCCTTGGTTGCCGATTTGAGGCCGGAGGATAGGCCGGCCCAGCCGTCCTTCGGGCGGCGTGTTGAGAAGAGGGAGTTGAAGACTTCGGATGCCTCCTGAAGGTCTTCATCCATATCTTGTTGTTCTTGGTCTTTTCCAGCGACAGCGGCCGGGGCTGCCACTGCCACTTCATCTTGACGGGTTTCAGGTTTGCTATCCATGATTCTGATGATTGCTTTGCTGGACCTGATTTTGTTGCTTGCGAAATTATGGCTGGTGGTTGAGATTATTCTGCGGGTGCCGTGGTTCATCGTCGTCCGCCCCGAATGCTAAATTTTTGTAGCCGTTGGATCCAGAGGTCGAGACTCCGTAAGATTTCCCTGCCTGGAGACTCGACTCCCGGCGGTTCGATCGAGCGCTTATGCCCCCCGCCCCATGCAAGACCATTTCTTCTGGCACACTGTCTCATGCATAAAATAATATGTACGGACCGTAGATATTTGTGTGCCCGAGAGTGCATTTAGAACGTGGCGATTGGTCTGTCCACGACTCGCCCCCCATCAAGACCCCCCCCCCCTGCATAGGTACAGGTCTCCCCAGGGGTAAAATTACCCCCTCCGCATGGCGTCTTATCTTGCTTTGTTGACTCCAAGTCCACGCCATCATTGCAATTTCTTCATCAAGAATTCAATCATTATTTTCATCTTTATATCTATTTCCTTATTGGCATACAACTTAATGTGGCCCAGCACGAGAATGGCATGATTTTACTCAATAAGAATCCATTCACATCTATCAATCTCTGCCATTCAGAACTGAACTTGAATGTCATAACATATCGGCGCTTTCAGGCGTAGCTGTGTCAACCATATTATATCTTCCTTCATCCAGTGTCCCAAAAAACAAATCCATTCACAATGGGACTTCTGACATTCAAAACTAAATTTCCATGAGATCCGCCAAAGCTTCCGGATCAGGTGCTGCCATTTGAATCATCTCTTTCCCACCAGATGAAAAGTGTGCTTCAATCGCTGCCAATACTTCAATGGACCTTTGATCACTAATGAGATTTATAGCCGTTCCCTTCCTTCCAAACCGACCCGTCCTTCCAATACGATGCAGATAGGTCTCAAAATCTGGATTGCGGTCATGGTCTACGGGGACATCGTAATTCACCACAAGACATACATTATCAACATCCACTCCACGGGCCAATACATTGGTGGTAATGAGAACATTCGATTCCATCTTTCTGAATGCATCCATCGTTCTATCACGTTCATCATTGTCAACTCCACCGTGCAGCAATGAACATGTGTATCCAGAATCGGATAGTGTGCGATAAACAGAATCAGCATCTCTCTTTGTCCCAACAAAAATGATCGATTGGCCAATCGTGAGCAGGGAGTAGATATCTTCCAAAAACTGAAGCTTCCCGCCATCATACTGTTGGCAGTCAATCCAAAGCTGTTTGATTACATCAAGAACCTGACAATGAAAATGAAAAAAGGATGTTAGATTTCCAATGTATCAACACAAGCCAAATAATTAAGCATAACTCTAGAGGAACTCACCAAATACTCAGGCCCACTCTCAATCAGAATCTTATCTGGATTATAAACCATCTTCTCCGAGAAGGCGAGCACCTCATCCGGAAACGTCGCAGAAAACAACAAACTCTGACATCCCTTGGGCATCTGTTTCTTGATCAGTAACGAATTGGCCCGATGACCGCTCTCGGCAACCATATTATCCGCCTCATCCAATACAAACACCTTGATTTTTCTGGTATCAATAATCCTTCGTTTGAGCCAGTCTACAACCTTTCCTGGAGTTCCAATAACAATGTGCGAGTCCAACTTGGCCCCCCGATCAATCTGCTCCCCCGCCAGTGCCAATCGGACCTTGAGTCCCTTCATATGCGCTGCCATGGGAGTAACCGCATACTGAAAGATTTGCACCGCCAATTCCCTCGTGGGAGTCACGCACAACGCCTGACACGTCGCGGGTGCATCGATATTGATCCTGTACAGCATTCCAAGGGCGAAGGCGGCGGTTTTCCCCGAGCCGGACTGTGCCTGCCCAATGACATTTCGGGGAGGATCTGCCAATATCCGTGGCAGCGCCTCCTCCTGAATGGCCGAGGGCCGTTCAAAACCCATCTCGAAAAGAGCCTTGAGCAAATGTTCGGGCAGTTTGAGTTCCTGAAATGTCTTGGCTGAGCTTAAATGGGACGATTCATCGGATTGGACGACCCTGAGGCGTTCCTTTTGGTTTTTGTTTTGCTCCTGAAATCCCAAAGCCATTTTTTGGAGGCGTTGGGTGAGCACCTCGGCCGATTCCTTTTTTTGGTCCTCGATTTCCTTTTCTTTCTTAAGCTTGGCATCTTTCACCGCGGCGGTGTCGGCGGCCTCGTCCTCTTTTTTGGCAGCCTCGGCGGTGGCAGCGGTGGCTGCTGCAGTAGCAGCGGCATCTTCCGCCTTTTTCGCAGCGGCCTCGACGGCGGCATTAGCTGCCTCCTCTTCTTTTTTGTCCTCCTCGTCTTTTTTGGCGTCCTCCTCTTTTTTCGGTAGATCTGTCGTGGACCCGCGACTGTCCTCGGACTTTTTAACCTTTGCTAGCAGCACTTGTGCCTTCATGCGGACTTGGGCTGCCGCTGCATCTTCGGGTGGACTCATGTCTTTGGTATCGCCGTTGCTGTTGTCAGTTGTCTCCTCCGTTGATTTGGCATCACCATTGACACCAGTGATGGATTTGTTCTCCTCTCCTTCAGTTGATGACATCGTGTAGTGCGGGCGGCGGGGGAATCTTTCTAGGAGTGTGGATTTCATGGTCAGTCGTCGCTCGATCAGTCGCTTTCCAATCCAACTCGAAAGGGATCTAGAAGCGCGAAATGACGGACGACGGACGGACGGACAGATAGAAGTGTGAGGTTCATGGTTCATTCTACCTACCTACCTATCGTAGGTATAGTACGTACTGTTGGCGTTGGGAGTGCACACAAAAGCAAAAGCAAATCTGAGCACATTCACCATGACAACGAGAACAACCAATTTACTACTACTGCCGCCGCTACGGGCCCTATACCACCACCACCACCACCGCGGACGTAGATGTACCACCAATGCCATCACCACTGCCGCCTGCCATCGCCGCCACGGGCAGCGGCGGCTGTCGGCGCCATTCAGCTAACAGTTCCGGTGTATCGTACTGGTGGTGAGTACTGCATGCGGCCCGCCAATCATCTATCTCATCTATCAATCCAACCGATACGACCGCCCTCCCACCCCCTACTGCCCTCCGCCATCCTTCTCGACGTCAATATTGTGCAGCCCATCCGTCATATCATCGTAGTACCGCTGGCAGCAATCTACTTCTACTGGGCGGGGTACCCAGCGCAGCGTACGCTCATACGCTACAAATTATCAACATTATCTAATATAAATCAACCATGCCGCGCTGCCACCACCGCCATCATCATCATCATCATCCCGCCCCTTGCAACAAATTCTCCCTGGTCAGCAGCTCCTCCTCCACAACGAAAAATCATCTGAAGCGGGGGAACTATGGCAAAATTTTGCAATGCAATGAAAAGAAATGCAATATAATAAAACACGACAATCAACCACCGGGGTGGCGAGTGGCATCAACACGAACAACAGCAACAACAATATCACCATTGTCAAATATCGCTCAACAACAACATCATCGTCATTCTATATGTCGAGTCGCCCATCTCTCCCCAACTCTCAATCCCTAGCGCCACCAGTGCTGTCACGGGATTCACCTTCCCCAACCCAACCACCCGTCTCTTCCTTCGTACCATCAGTCGCGCCTCTTTCGAGAATAACAACCTTGATAAACCGGCTCCCTCGAATCATTTGATCCACTCAACTTCTCCTCTGATGATGATGAATCCTCTTTTCTATCCAGAACAGTAATATAACAACATCAATACCCGCCCCGTGTAGCAATCGCCACAGCTGCCATGATGACAACGACAACAACAACCCTGGGATTTCCCCACCCCATTGCCATGTTCAGCATGGCGGCCCTTCTGGGCTTCGACAGCCCTCCTCGGCTTTCAGTGGAGGAGGCATCGTACGTCGGGGGATGAAATTTCGGCGTTGAAGAAGATGTTGCCGGATTTGAATGAGGCTAAATCGGTGAAGGACGCGTTGGCGGCTGCGGAAGGCGCTGTGGAGGTGGATGCTTCATATGTGATTATTTTGAAGGGGGTGATGGCGACAGAAAATGGTCAGATTGTGGAGTTGGTCAAGGAACAGAAGGATTTGGCGAGTGCTGGACCAAGGGATAAGCATTTCAGTCAGGGATCTCTTCCGTTGTTCACTGTTGCTGCATTTGCTATTGAGGCACGTGTATTGTAAGATAATATTGTGAATCCATCACATCATCTGACGTGAGGACTTTGCATATGATATTTTGTGTGTCGGATTCAACATTCACATCTCACACGTGTGTATGTATTCTCTCCTCTTTCCCCAACACACAACCGCATAAAATCAGGGTCCACTCAACACCTACGCCCGTGCGGGCAAACCCCTGGGTCCACACCTCTACGCGGGAGCTGGCCTTGTCTTACTCTGGGCCCTGCCTCGATGGTATGGAAAAGGGTAGTGATTCTGCGCAAACGGTGCATATATTGGCGCCAACTTGGCTGGGATTGGGCTTTTCGTTTGGAAGATTACAAGTGGTGTGCTCATTTTGTTCAGGTGATTGAGTTTACCAAGTGGCCTTAACATGTTGTACACAAAGTAGCTAGTGGAGAAAAGGGGGGGGTTAAGTGAGGTCATGACTGTCGGTTTGAGGCTAGTGTCAAATATGGGCATCTTAGAATTGAACTTGTACAAAAGACAGGGGTGTATCGGGCGTAGCATTATTAGTATCTAATTCGGGTTGGTTTCATCGTTCGAGATAAATAATTTTAGCTCTGGTTTGAAGAAGAGTGTTGCATTGCTTCATAATGTGATACTTCTATCGCCTTGATGTGGCCACAAAATTACCTTCGGTGTATGAAGAGCCCACCTCATTATAAGATGTAAATTCTTCCAGCCTAAACTAATATTAACACTATGTGATTAGGATTATAACTTGTGATTTTTTCTCACTGTCACTGTTCTGAGCATGTAATTCAAGTAAGAATCAAGAAGTAAGCATCTGATAACTCAAATATGAATCCAACAATGGATTACTAAATGTCAATGTGTTGCTAAAGTGCCATTGTACCTGAATACTACACTGAGCAACTACCAGCTACGATTTGCAAGGTAGCTTGTTGCAATGCATTTTCGGAATTGAATTTCTTATTGGACGTTTCACAGTGTCTCACATACATGACCTCTTATTAATGGCAATTAAAATATTTTAACCCCTTTTTCCGTGCTTGGCGGACTTCGTAGATTTTGATGATTTAGACGACTTGCTTGACTTACTGTGTGGTCCCCGGCTCAGCCCACCAGTGGTGGCCCTCTCAAACAGCACTTTGCCGAAGCATGGGGTCTGGTGGAAGCTAATCAACTTGTTAGGGTTCCAGGCGCCATATTCCTGCTCTCCATCCTCACTGGCAAAATAAGTACGGAAGAAGTTCATTCGCCACTCTGTTCCTTCAGGTTCATCAATGTTGAACATTGATAAGGGCAGAGAAACGGCAGACTTCCAAGTCTGTGCATCAACATTTTGCGAGGTAGATGCCGTGATAGGATATGTGCCCCAATCATCGATGAAGGCAGTTGCCTTTGATGTCCAGTTCTTGTTTGGGTTGTGGATCCAGCCAGTCCACAACTGATTGGTCGGAGAAACCTCGAACTCGAGATAATTGGTAGGATCGTTATCCCCTGTCCCAATGAAAGCTTCCATGACAGTGTACATCCAGATAGGATCATTATTGGACATGGTTTCGTTAACAAGGTAGCTCACTTCTTCCTGGGCCTTAAACATAAGCTCGATGGATTTGTCTGTGTAACAGATATCAACCATGGTGCCAGGGAAGTCGGCTGCAAGAGTACCAAGTCTCTTGTTGACCGTGGCAGTAGCATATCCTTTTCTGCAGTGTGGCACCATGAGAGAAGGCAGGGTATCAGGGGTGCAGCCGTGCGGCCCTTCAGTTGTAGGCGTCTCCCCTTCAGCAGCATTAGCGTTAGGTAAAAATTTAACCTTGCCGAAGCAAGGGGTTTGGTGGAAGCTAATCAACTTGTTGGGGTTCCAAGCACCATATTCTTGCCCCGAAGTGTCACAAGCGAAATGTTCGAAAGAAGTTCATTCGCCACTCTGTTCCTTCAGGTTCATCATTGTTGAACACGAACAGAGGTAAAGACACCACAGACGTCCAAGTATGTGCGGCTTCATCCTTCGACGTAGATGAAGTGATTGGATAGGTGTCCCAGTCGTCAATGAAGGCAGTTGCCTTCGGAGTCCAGTTCTTGTATGGATTGTGAATCCACCCTCTAGGTACTTTGCCGGGTCGTTGTCACCCGTCCCAATGAAGGCTTCCATCACGGTATATATCCAAATATGATCATTATTGGTCATGTCCTCATCAACATGATATGAAGTTTCTCCTGATGCCTTGAAAGTCATCTCAAGTGTTTTATCAGTGTAACGTATTTCAACCGTACTTTCTGGAAAGTCCAATGCAAGTGTACCAAGCCTTCGATTGATCATAGCAATCTCGGAACCATTTTCATAGCGTGGCACCTCAAGAGAAGGAAGAGTGCTCTCAGTGCAGCCACGGCCGTCGTTGGCAGCAGCAGCTGTTAGTACTACTTCCCAGGCGATAGAGCGAATGGCAACGTGGGTTGAGGCAACACTAAAGAGCCCAGCACCAAAGAGTCCAACGAACGATGCCAGCCTCCATCGACAATGACTAAACCACACAAATCGAGAATGCCAAAGCCGCCGCCAAGACAAGCAAATCGACCACCAAAAAAGAAAACTCATGCTACCTCTGTTTGAGGGTTTCTTTGCTATTGATAACTTGTAGGAATTAGTATTTACAGTGGCGCCAATCTAAGCCCCTCCTGACCCACGATGATGTTGCTATCAGCCATTATTACAATTGCATAGATAGCAGTTTCGTCATGAATGTTGTACATTATTTTCATCTACGACGTTCTGCAACAATTATCCTATTCATAGGAGTAATTGCCCGTGGTATAGCCGCAAAGTCTACATGATAATCATGATCTTGCAAATAAAAGCTTCTTCGTACATCAGCAGATAACCCCACTCCCAACATTCTTCGTACACCAAATGGAACACCGGTATCTGTACCGGTATAACAGCATGGCATTACTGCTACAGAAGCAGCGTCTGCATCCATGGCATATTGCAACACTTTATCTGTCAATGAGCCACATGCGTGAGTTGATATGATGATTGACGCATCTTGGAAATCCTTCAAGTCGGAATCTCCGCTGTCACTCGTCAAGTGTGAAGCATAGTCCTCCAGTGGGAGCGATTCAAAAGACACTGTACCATCTGAGACCCACGGGCATATTTCTGATATACAATCTCTCAATATGGAGTGAGATTTTGGCTCAAATTGATCAACTAGAACAGTCCTCACAGACGTCTGGCCCATTCTACCGGGAGGGTTGCATGCAAGAAAAAGCAATCCGGTCAGCCCATGACCCGAACAAAGATCGTGAATTGTAATGGTATGTTTGCTATTGTCGCTGCCGCTCTCCTTCTTATTATTTTGTAACACTCTCTTTGCTGCACCAAACAAGCGCTTCCCACTACGAAGATAGAATTCAACGGACTCAGCAACTTCCTTGACATCTACTGGTGCATCCCTGCGTGCCAAGTGATCGACTATTGACTTGAGAATTGTTCCTGTTGGGGTGGATGGACCGAGTGATGGCAGTTCGTTATCATACAGAGAGTTGTGAAGTTTATCGTCAACAAGGTAGTAGCCGCGAATCCTTTTTCGATGAAGATCGGGAGATTCTCTCTGCTCTAGTATCAGTGGTCCTTTGAATGGTGGGTTGTCGTCAAATGCAGTGGGGTGGTTTTTTCGAGCGCCATAATCGGAGGTTGATATGATGTGTTGTTTTTCATCTGCGGTACAATCTCCCAACGGGGGCATGTTACGAGGTGCTGAGAACAAAACTAGCGTACTAGCAATGATGTTGAGCGCGGGATGAACCATTGCTTAGATATCTTTCATGAACGAGGTCCTAGAGAAAATTGAGACCATCCGTAGGCGGGGATATTGCGAGATGGTTTTAAGTGTTTAGTGTGCAGCTTTGCGATGGCGCCAGCCTTGCGATATGGGATAGTGATCAACGGTGAGTGAACAGCGCCATTGTGGTCAAAAAATGTGATCGATGGCCGAAGAAGATGAAGATGCGATTGATGGCCTGAAAGCTCCTGAAAGTGAAAGATCTTATGATCAAATATTAGGGGCACACATTAGAATGCGACTTTCTCCCGATACCCAACGAGTGTTTTTTGTTCCAATCTAAACGTTCCCAGTTACCTAAAAGAGATGTTTAGATATCTCGGGGTAATTGCAAAAGATACATGTTCATTTTACCCCTTTTGAAAATTTCCACCCCACATTCCACATAACAATCCACTCCACAACTCAACACCAACGAAGGCCACAGACAAACCAGCCTTCCGCCCGACTCCCGGCTCATAGCGCCGTCGCCGCCCACTACCACTAATAATCACAAGCCTACAACCTTCCTCTTCGACGCAATATACAGCAACAAACATGGGTGGCTGCTGCTCCTGCTTCGACGCCATCAGCGGAGGAAAACACGGCAACTCCTCCGGCAATGACAAATCCACCGAAATGACCGGCCGGAACAGCGCCTCGGGCATTCCGCCCCCAACGCATGGAATATCACGTGCCATGTCTGCACCTACCATTCAAATTCAGGGGTTCAAAGTGTCTGGATCGGGTCTAGCCTTGACCAAAATTCCCGTAGAACAAGATGCTGCCTACTGGGAATGGCATGTGAACTTGCCAGGATTACCTCGCCCTCCACGCGAAGATAATGATGAAGACGCCGACGAGCTTCAAGATGTACAAATGAATGGAGATGGCGACAACAGCGACGAAAGCGATGAGGACGACCCCTACGCATTAAAATTTGGCGTCGCTACACGAAAAGATCGAAATTTTTACCAATCACTAGAACATGTCGAAGAGGAGAACGACGAGGCCTCCTCACGCGACGATGGGACGTTCCTAATGCGGTCCATTCCCGATATACGACATGGCGATGTCATCGGCGTGGCAGTACAGCAGTCGGATCTTCCCATGATTCAAATGCTATTGAATGGAGAGCCGTTAATGGAGTGTACCATTAATCGATTTCGGGGGATGGTTTTTCCCGCCGTTTATATTCCGCCGGGGGCGGGAGGGGAGGGGGATAGATTGGAGGATGAGGGTATATCATTGACGGTGGAGTTTGATGAGGATAATTTTAAGGAGATGAGTCCGCATGCGAGATTTGGACCGCTGTTGGCTGCGAGGGGTATTATATAAGTTTTTGGAGGGTTGTGTATTGTTGCTTTCCGATTGGCGATGCATTTTCTCAATAGCCCTGTGGGAACATTTGGAGCAATAAACAACAATCCTCGAACTCCATTTCATGATGTATTATAATAATCGTTTCTGTCGCCACAATTACCAAAAGTGTGTGGCTTGCTCGATTTTCTGGTGTCGATTTTTTGGTAGTGTTTGAAATGCCATCAATAGTAATTCAGGGATATATTAGGATGGAGAGTTAGCTCATGATGATTGTGACTATTGAAAATAATAATAATAATAAT
>JALLBF010001245.1:0-11659 GCA_036939945.1 Thalassiosira sp. AJA248-18
TTTTAACGGCCCCTCATCTTCGTTTTAATTAAAACGACCTACTTTGCTTGGAAATGCCGCCAAAGCCACTCGCTCTCTCTCTCTCGCTATGTAGGTAGAGAGCCATCACCCATCACACCTGGACCCTGCATGCCTGCAGCTGCAGTGCGCATAAGAAATCATGAAGCCTAGACCCAAACGCAATCGAAAGCGACGAGGGGGCATTGGTTGCTTGGTGGGAGATGGCGAAAGCGGCGACAACAATGATGCCGAATCCCCATCGTCTCGCCTTCGAGTAGAGGTGGTTCCCCTATCGAAGGCATTTGGCATAATTTCAGATATTACACAAAGTGATAATCGACTTGAAACCAGTGCTGCTGATGCAAAAGACGAGCATACCAATGAAGACCAAAGACAGATGCACGATCGAAGACGCGTGAGTATCATTCATCCATATCCTTATACGTTCGCAACATTTGCAAAGGCTCGATGGGTTGGCAGAACTGTTGTTGATATTTACCATGAAGAATTTGGTGAGTGACGAAATTTGATGTATCATCGCAGATCATTTGAAATTATATGTCATGCACTGATGGAATATTGCTGTCATTGTTTATATAGGCAGCTACCCCAGAAGTTATTATGCAGCTGCAATAAAGGCTGGCAGGATTTTGGTTTCAGGCAAAAAAGTGGATTGTGGTTATCAAGTCAAGGGGGGAGATGAGCTGACGCATACTGGTGAGTGGAGAATAATGAAATGTGTCGTCATGGGTACAATACTATGAGTTACTTTCAACAAATTTCATGCAGGCACTCACTGAATATTTCAATTTTATTGAATCAGTGCATCGACATGAACCGGCTGTTGGATTGGCGGACCTATCAGATGATGATGGGAAAACTTGTGCAGAACAATCAAAGACAGTTCCTCCCATCCAAATAGTCCATGAGGACGATGCTCTTTTGGTTGTTGATAAGCCAGCTACGCTACCGATTCATCCGTGCGGCGGTTACAACTTCAACTCACTGTTTGAGATATTATCTCGCTGGAAACCAGATTTGTACGGCTCAGGGGATTTGTTCACAGTCCATAGGTTGGATAGATTAACATCAGGCCTTGTCTTGGTGGCCAAAAGTTCTGCAACGGCACGTTCTTTGGGCAAATGCATCATGGAGAGAGATGGGTGTGAAAAGATATACTTGGCAAGAGTGAAGGGACAATTCCCTCGCAGCTTGCAACAAATGGACACTTCTTGGAAGTTTCAGCGCAATTCTTGCGGGAAATTTTCAGGGTTGGTAGAAGGAAGCCCACCCAACAAACGCCAAAAGTCTTCAATTGACATTCCACCACCATGCCAATATGGGGAGGTCGTTGAAACTGATGCCAAGGCCTGGTCAGGAGGCTTGCAAATCCCATTCATCAACCGTGACAGCAGTAAAAAGAATCCAACTAACAAAGGAGCCAGTGATGGATGTAAAACAAAATCCTATGCCAGCTTGGGATATTGGATGACCGATGGAGAAGGTGCTGTCGTAGAGGATGCTCCATTGAACAACATGATCGATCTATGCGAAGATAAGCCTGTGGAAGAGATGATAGCAAGAGCAATTGGCTCGGCACCAACAACCAAAGACAATCATGTATTAGCACAACAATCAACACTTTGGCTCAATTTCGCCTGCCCATGTCGAATCGCATCTCACAAAAATGGAGTCTGCGAGGCTGGCAACTTCTCTGATTTGACCAATGAAAATGACCAAAAAGGAATCAAGCCAGCCCAAACTTCCTCCACCCTCCTTTCCTACGATGCTTCTTCAGACACATCGCTTGTTGTGGCCAAACCAGTCACTGGCCGAACACATCAAATCCGTTTGCATTTGCAGGCAATAGGCCATCCTATAGCAAACGATCATTGCTACGGGGGTGAACTGTGGTTCGGAGATGAGGAAGGGAAAGAAATCTGTGAGAAATCTAGAGAATGGTTGGATCGATTAGATCGAGGCGAAACGGCCACTTCCAACGGTGACAGTAATATTACAGCAGATGCGACCTGTAAAACTCGAGTTGCTCCAGAAAATTCAACAAATGCAGATACACCCGCAACGGATGCAGAGATTTATCACGCTGCTGCCGACAGACCTAGAGAGGAGGGCGAGACAATCCTCGATTTTATCGAAAAGACTTGTGTTTGGTGTGCAAGATGCCGTGGCGTGGATGATTTGAGTGCTTCAAATGACAGCGTAGAGTCAGAGGCTGAGAATGAGTCAGCCGTGTTTCGGAGGACTTTGATGGAGTATCTGGTTCGTAGTCAAGGAATTTGGCTGCATGCTCTTCAATACAGCTTGAAAACGAAGGATGATCATGGACAAGACAAGGCTCTTCGGTATAGGACAAATCTTCCTTCTTGGGCTAGTATGTAATTATAACAGGAATTACACTAGATAACAATTAATTGAATGGGTAGCCCGCTTTGGTGCATTTGACTATTGCACAGTAGATTGGGTTTGTAAGCAGAATTCACTGGCGCTCACTGGCTCAGTTCAATGGGCTTATTCTGATTGTGATTGCGCCATTGAGAATCTATCCATAAAACACCTTGGCTCCCGTCTGTCATCTGTCATCTATAATGGGTAACTCTCTCCGTTCATTCACATACGGGTGAGAACAAAGATATTCCCCTTATCACCCCTCGTCAACCTCACCTCCTCATCCAAATAAGTAATATCCAACGCCCCCCTAAACGAATCCGGAGCATCAAATCCAATGGGGCCAAGATTGAATCTCTTGAACTTGACATCAGTAAACTTTCCATCCACGGGTGATAATTCAGCAGTAATGCTACGCGGCACGTTGACTACTGCATATTTGACAACCTCGCTATTCTTTGCCGAGAGGGTTGTCGTGTCAATGTTTTGGATGATGGGACCTACACGTGGGAAACCACCCTTGCCCAAGATGGAGTCGGATGTTGTGTAATCTAATGACCAATCACCATTGACACTTGGCTTTTTAGCATTGACAATGAGTGGATTGGATGTGGGGTTGAGCGTCTCGAGTTTCTCGAAGAGGCTTTCCATCTCTTGTTTTTGCTCGTCAGTGGCTGTTAATCCACGTTTCGTTGCGGAGGCCAGGTCGAGAATTTCCTTCTTCAGTTGGGTACGACGTACATCTTTGGATTCGAACAGATTCGGTAGGGAGAATGCATATTGTGCTGTTGTAGACGGTGTGCGTAGACTCTGCTGTGTTATTGGGGCGAAAGCCGCGGCTTGATAGAGAGTGCAGATGCAAATGGCGGTGGATAGGGAGCGAGTCATGTTATCAATTGGTTAGGACAGTAATTTATGGAAGATGTGATGGTTCTTACGATAGTTGGCTGTATGCAGACGGGCGGCCAGCACGACTGGTGCGTGGTGGTCGCAATGGCCCCATGGTCACGATGTGAAAGAGTTTCGATGAGTGATGAGTGAGAACTGAGTCAGCAGTGAGTCAGCCTCTGTCAGGGCCACCGATAGTCAATAACCCGACAGTAGATAACTTGGCAGTAACTTGGCGTATCTTTCTGATCTTTGGTGTCACGCAAGCAAAATTCGGCGGGGATCGATGGGCGGGTTGGTGTTTGGTGTCAATGATGCAATCAAGGAGATAGATGCGATGATGCCGCGATGCCGATCATCTCCGCGATGAAATGATTGATGCGCCCCATAATTCTCTTCATCACAAACTCAACGCAACAATAACCACCATCCAACCAAAAACAGATTCAAGAACTTGACCATCATGTTGCTGAGCGCGGCCCTCCAAAGATCCCTCGCTTCTCCTCACAGTCGACGCGCGGCGGCTCGACAGATCAGCTGTAATCTACTATCGGGCAGAAGCAATTCGTTGATTGCTCGTGGCACTTCCGTTAGACTGCTCGATATTGCTGCAAATAATCATCCTCATTATGCATTTTCTACCGCTGCAGCAGCAGCAGTGAGCCAAGAGCCGGTAGTGTCGCCCCCTTCTCCCACGCCATCATCCAAGCCAGCAGAAGAAAAGCCCTTCGTCCCAACTCCCGAACGCAAATACCATTTGTTCCAAAATGTAGAAGTAACTCCCGCTGGCGTGGCTATCATCCGCTTCGACAATCGAGACAAGAAGGTCAACACTCTAAGCTTTGCATTGATGCACGAGGCCAAAGATTTGTGGCAAACGGACATCCAATCCAATGACAATATCAAATCAGTAGTCTTTACTTCTGCCAAGGAGAGTGGTTTCATTGCCGGAGCTGACATTTTTGACATTAGCAACGTGGAGGATAAGTCGACGCTCGTCCCAGTCATTGAAGAGGCATTGCAATTCTTCCTCAATATGAAATCCAAGGGCGTGCCCATGGTCGCGGCGATGCATGGTCCTGCATTGGGTGGAGGATTGGAATGGGCACTGTGGTGTGATTATCGAATCTGTACGGATTCATCATCGACAAAGCTGGGATTGCCAGAGGTCAAACTGGGATTATTGCCGGGGTTTGGTGGCACGCAGAACTTGCCGGCACTCGTGGGCATTCAGGGCAGTATGGATATGATGCTCACTGGGAAGAACATTCTTCCTGCCAAGGCGAAGAAGATGGGTCTGGTTGATATGGTTGTGGCACCCCAATCGCTTGAAGCTGTAGCAATTGAAACTGCCGAGGGGTTGGCCAATGGTACTATCAAGAAGAGCAAACCCAAGAAAAAAACATTCATCAATCGTCTCATTGAGGATACACCGCCGGGACAGAGTATGATGTGGGATAAGGTCAAGAAGATGGTAGATAAAAACACTGCCGGGAATTATCCTGCTCCGTATGCTATCATGGATTGTGTCAAGTACGGCCTAGCGAATCCCTCTGGCTTGGACAAATTCAAGCATGAACGAGAAGGATTTGCCAAGCTTGCCGCCACGAAAGAAAGTGAGGCCCTGATTGGCATTTTCGATGGTATGAATCAAATGAAGAAGCATTCCTCACCCGCAGATCCCATCAAGGTGAAAAAGGTGGCTGTCATGGGTGCAGGCCTCATGGGCGCGGGCATCGCCCAGGTAACCGCCGAAAAAGGGTACGACGTCCTCCTCAAGGATCGAGATGATGCCAGTCTCGGCCGTGGCGTAGGGTACATGACAGATAACTGGGGGAAGAAGCACAAGCGCCGACGTATGACCAAGTATCAGTACAATTTGAATACCTCTCGCGTCACCCCACTCTCGGATCAGACGGAATCGTGGAAGCGTCACTTTGCCGGAGCCGACTTGGTCATTGAGGCGGTGTTTGAGAATTTGGAACTCAAGAGGAAGATCATCCAGCAGGTGGAGAGTGTGACGCCGGATCATTGCGTATTTGCTACGAATACGAGTGCCATTCCGATTGCCGATATTGCCGCACCCGGCGAGGAGGTTCAACGGCCGGAGAATGTTGTGGGTATGCACTACTTTTCGCCTGTGCCGCAGATGCCGTTGTTGGAGATCATTCCTCATGCGGGGACGTCGGAGGAGGCGTTGGCGACGGCGTTTGCTGTGGGAAATAAGCAGGGAAAGACGTGTGTGGTAGTGAAGGATGTGCCAGGGTTTTATGTCAATCGCTGCTTGGGTCCCATCCTCGTTGAAGTGTCTGCTTTGATCAAAGAAGGAGTGCCCCTGGAGAAACTTGACAAGGCAATGACGAGATTTGGAATGCCCGTGGGGCCCATTACGCTTGTGGATGAAGTGGGAGTGGATGTTGCATCAAAGGTAGCTAGTTTCCTTTCCTCCGCCGACCTTGGTGTAAGGATGGGTGGCGGCGACATATCCTTAATGACCAACATGGTTGAGAAGGGATGGTTAGGCAGAAAATCCAACCAAGGATTCTTTACATACGAAGGAAAGAAGGGCAAGAAGATTGGACCCGAGGTGACATCATACCTGCAGGAATTCACTGGTGGTAATGTCTCGGATATGAGTGAGACGGATATTCAAGACCGTATTGCATCGCGGTTGGTAAATGAAGCTGCAAAGTGTCTTGAAGACGAGATTATTGAAAACCCGGTTGATGGTGACATTGGCCTTGTCTTTGGCATTGGCTTTGCTCCTTTCAAGGGAGGTCCATTCCGGTATCTTGACGCTGTGGGTGTCTCTTCGTATGTGGATAGAATGAATGGCTTTGCCGATACACTTGGGGAGCAGTTTGAGCCTTGCCAGCTGTTGAAAGACTATGCAGCCTCTGGAAAGAAATTCCATGGATAAATAATGCTTGAGGAGAGAAGTATCAATGTAGAGCTGTAAAGGAGCCTCAATTTTGTAGCTAATGTGTGCTCTAATTTACGTAATCGATAGCTAAGTAGTAGCAGAGGAATGATAGAGTCCCGACTATGACAACATGGTGATACTCTAGGAGGAGCCAAAGATGACCGAACAAACAATAAAATACATCTCACTGTGAGAACCACAGTGAGCCTCCACAACAGTTTCTAGATGGCTGTACAGCTTCACTTTTCATTGAAACAACTCAAGCATCCTCCAAACAACCCGCAATCAAGGAACATTTTGGAACAGGAGGCTGTCCATAATTGACCAATTTCCATCCTCTGCTGGGCACAACTCCCAACCCATTCTCTGTCGACGCCCCATACGATCCACTAGTTATCCCGCCACCCTTGCCATAACTCACCGGACACTCATAAAAGTCCAAATCGGTCGTCTTCCCCGGCTCCTTTCCCTTGGGAACAATACTTAGGCACCAACTCTTGTTACCATTAGAATAGGTACACAAAAATATACGAAACACCTCCTCCCGATCTCGCCATACCCCCTCCTTATTGTACATGGGTGTACCCTCATGGACTCCCCGTTGGATATATGTTCCATTAACCTCGGCGAGGCCAGCACCCTCTACAAAGACCTTGGACTTGGTCCGTTCGGCATTGAGTGCCTGCAGACGATACGCTTGGTATAGATCGTGTGTGGGGATTAGTTTGGATTCGGTGATTGTCGTGGAAAGGTCGGATGCGGGGATGAGCGACAGGTCGAGTTTCTCGGCTAGATGCTTGGCAATGGCGAGGCGTTTTTCGTGTTGACTATCGAGTGATGGTAGCTCATTTTGGGATTTGGAAGAAGGAGGAGGAGAAGGCGCTGGATTATTCAATTGGTCATTTGTAGTAGATACAGCTGCTGAAGTTGTCTCGGAATGGGAACCAATTTGTTTCCTGGAATTTCGTTGTGGTGTGCGAGCAGCAGTTATCTCATCGGTATCAAGCCTCTTTCGAGGAATTTCTACATCCTCCAACGTCACTTCATGCTTACACCCCTCCACCCATCTCTGAAGACAAACAAACTTGGTGAATTCGCTAGCACCACCAGATTGATCATCAAATATAACTTGTTCCAAAAGTGAAGGTGCCAGTGATATCACTCCACCCATTTCATCCCATTTGTTTTTGTTATTGCGTGCGCTATTATTGCTGTTGGTTCCTGCAGCGATGGAGGCAAATGTCGGGCTTACAGCGCCATTCCTACCAACACCCGATGGCGGAACTCCGTTATTCCAATGCAGCAATGCAGCCTTGGGCCGTGCCCGAATTCGTTCCATGGCAATCAACACCAGTTCCTCCCCAGAGAGCATCCTGCTCGCCTCGTCCAAAATAGAGCATGCCAATGATGGATGTTCTAACATTTTGGCATCCAGCTGGACCTTGATGTCATTTTCCAACTTGGGAATGTCAAAGTAGTGCGCTGCCCCGGATAGATTGGTGAGCAGTCGTGCCTTTTCTTCCAATGTAATATTATCAATGCCACTACTGTTACTGCCACCACCGCCGATATTATTATTAATACCAACATTCAAGCTCGACAATTTGTCCGTAAAGCAAAATTCCACCAAAAGCTGCAACACCCTCCCAGAATAATCGAGCTTCACCTCCACATTCTCCTCCTGATTGTTCGATTGCGCCGTCTCGCGGAATTCACCATAAAGCATCCGGCGGAATACTGGAGAGCGTGCCGCGAGTATTGCCCTGATGGCCGGGACGGCAGTGATTGGATCGTTCGTTTCATTGGTGTTTTCGGGGATGAGGGTTATGTCGGAAATGTCCTCGTCGTTGAGGAGGGCGTTGATGTCGAGGAGGAGGGTGTTGGTTATGGAGGTGGTAATGCCGGACGTTATGGTGGAAGTGGAACTGCTTGCGTCGCTGGTCATTGTTCTTTGTTTTGGAGGCAGCCTTTTACAAGAGATGATGAGGCGAGCTAATTCAAGGGCGGTGCTGTGGCAGATTGATCAGGATTGATCTGCATTTATCACACAACCATCGTCATAGCATGATGATCGGTGTAGGGTATGGTTCGTAGTGTCGTTTTTGGTGTCAATGTCAATGGGAAAAAATGAGCGAGGAAATGACACGTTACGTGACGTGTACCGTGTGCATGTTTTTGACTGTGGAGTTCTCACTTCTATTCTCACAGCCACAGCACAACACACACTTACCTTACTGTCTCACTTACTACCTCGAATGCACCGACCGCCTGCCGACTGCCGATGCCGACCGCAAATAAACCGCAACCGCAACGCATTCAGCATTCCCTCCTTCTTGCCTCCTTCAAGCTCCATGTCCCATGTCTTCTTACTAGCATCGGCCCACACACCTTCTTTGCATCCGCCTCTCTTGTTTCTGAATTGTCGCGCTGCCCGACACCCGAGAGCCGAGAGTAGAGGCAGTTTGAGCTAGTTTGAGGCAGCAGATAGTGCTCACTGTTGCAAAAAGAAGGTCGGACACCAAATATCATATCATATCACGGCATCCTATTTATCATGCCCAAAGGCCAATACGTGCGAAGTCGGAGGGCCCCAACCAGCATCCCATCCATAATTGACATTTGCCAACAAATACCGGATGAATCCGCCGCCATCGAGTTCCTAACATCTCACGGAATCGTAAGCTTTGTTTTTTTTCCCTCAACAAGAAAGTAACAATCAATAACTAATATTGTTCATTTCATATATATCAGCTAACCACCCCCAAGGAAACCAAATGCTGCTTCTGCGGTTACCATGGCTGCCGCATCAAGTCCAAAAAAACTCTCAAATCACTCAAATGCAATCGAAGCACATGTGGCAAATCCCAGTCACTCCTCCGTGGTACCATTTTTGCCAAATCTCGAATGGCATTGCACAAACTCATCTACCTTTCGGTATTTTGGCTCTTCAAGAGTCCCACGAATATTGTCCAGGCGCAACTCCATTGTTCGACACGGACAGTCTCGGACTTTTACAAACTATTCCATCGAATGGTAGTACGGATTGTCGAATTGGACAATAATGGTTTGGTTTGGGGTGCGGTGGGGAGGATGGAGAGCAGGGTGGATGACGAAATGGGAGTTATCATGTGGCGTGAGAAGAATGCAAATAATTTATGGGAGGCGTTTGTAAATACGTTGAAAAGGTTGAAGTATGATCCAGCAACAGGGGCGTTTGCTGTGAACAACTCGGAACTGTATTCTAGTATTGTGTTTCCTGGGGAGGTGGGCCAGCATCAAATTAATAATGGAGGAGGTTTTCAACAGCAGCAGCAACAACAACAGATGGAGATGGAGCAGCCGCAGCATGTAATCAACAGTGTGGCTGCTGCAGCTGCTACTGATGTTGTTGCGGGAGTGGAATTACATCAGGCATTTGAGAGAGAACAAGCCAACAGGATGGATGGACCAAAGGAGCCGCAAAGACAAAATCGTCAACAAACATCTCAATTTTCAATTAGGGAAGATTCATTATTTGGGGCTTTCTCTTCGGGCTCTTCACAGCGCGTTGCAATTGCCAATATTGTGGCCCCTGCTGCTGCAGTAGGTGCACAAGAAGTGCGACAGCAACAACAAAATAAACCAAAGAAACAGCACCCCAAAAAAGTGACGCCACAAAAGCTCTCTCTGTTTGCATTTGAGGATGTGATGAACGATCAAATGCACAATCCTCAACCAGAAGCAGCACGAGATCCTCCTCCTAGAAAGCGGGCCAAAAAAATACAATCGATTCCATCCTTCATGGATATTTGCTGTTTGATCCCATCAGAAGACAAGGCGATAGAATTCCTCCTGTCAAAGGGGATTTTTACACATCCATCGTCAATCATCTGTTCTCATTGCGGCTACCAGGGCTTTCGAATCAAGGGCAAGAAAACGCCCAAAAGTATCAAATGCAATCGCTGCAGCAAAGGCAGCTCGCTGATGAAGGGTACATTCTTCGAGGGTGCCAGGGCGCCATTACAGCAGATTCTCTACATGGCCGTATTTTGGCTATCGTTATCACCTGCTTCCACGGTGATTACCCAACTACGATGTTCCAGTGCCACCGTCACGGAATTCGCCGCTAAATTCCGTCGCGTTATCAAACGATACTACTCGGATGGACTGGAGGGGAACGACGAAATGACACCACTAGTGGTGGAAAATGCAGCCATTTCTCGGCTCAAACCTCACATGCCAAAGTTTGCAAGAAAGGATCAGCGTGATGATCACGCCTATGCTGCCACGTGGCGTGAAAGGAATATGAACAATCTCTGGGAGGCCTTCCTTTTGGTTCTTCGGACGGTGAAAAAAAATGATGCAGTTGTTGTATCCAGCGCTGCCGAGCATAGGAATAAATCGTGGGCGAACGAGGAGAATGGGAAGGCGTGTTTAATATCACCAGAGGTTGCATCGGCTGCGCAAAAGAAGGAGGAGGAGGAGCAGCAGCAGCTTCAGCAGCAACGAATAGAACAAGGCAAGGTAACGAGCAACAACGTGCTTTAGCTGACTCTGACTCCATGGTATGTATTTGCTTCTTTAGTTAGGGCATTCGTTGCACGTTGGTACAGTCTATCATGTTACATGTAGGGATTGGACATAGTAAAAGATAGTTTTTGATCTAACTTTCGTTTCTTGCCCCTCATATCATCCCAATCAAAGCCCATTTCTTCAATATTCCCGTAGGCGTGTCGACAAGTTGTCGCCGAGACCACAGAGGTCGACCTCACAGCCTACACTCTGCATGCCTACAATATTTTACACTACTCTGTGCCATTTTTCAAAGAGCCTTAGATTTTGAATGGCTCTGGCATGGAAATTGGCTGGAAGACTTCCTTCACAGTAGAGCCAATTTTTGAAGTTGGTGGCGGAGGCGTTGACTTTTGTGCGCTCATCGCTGCGGTTGAATCCTTTGAATGGTTGGAAAGGAATTTGGTTAAACTGTGTTTGCGAACGAGAGGAATTGATTTCGGGACAAGGGCTGATTGCAGCATGCAATTTGATTGTCTCATAGTCCCAGGCGCCATCATAGGCGGCCGCCAGCTCTTGCCGCCAGCAAGTAGAATAATTAGAGGTGAAGGTATTTTCGCAGAGACAATAACGACGCACGCCCGAAACTTACATCGTAAGGTCGTGGCGCTTTGAACATGTCCTCGTCGTTTCCTGACATTCGGTGGCAGAGTTCAATTGTCATGGTTGTTATCTTTTTGAGGGGAAAAAAGACGGCACGCAGTCG
This sequence comes from Thalassiosira sp. AJA248-18, assembly GCA_036939945.1. Lineage (NCBI taxonomy): Eukaryota > Bacillariophyta > Thalassiosirophyceae > Thalassiosirales > Thalassiosiraceae > Thalassiosira > Thalassiosira sp. AJA248-18. Next base: position 11,475 of record JALLBF010001245.1, read on the forward strand.
CAGGCCGACGGCCGTTTTTTTTTTGAATCTGAATTTTTGATCTTGCTTGCTGAGTGAAACACTTGGACTACTACTCGCCAGGACAAGACTCGCCCCAAAATATACCCACACAAAGCTCCCACAAACAAGCCAAACAGCTCCACGAACCACTCCTCTACACGATGTCGCCGTCAACTCAATCAATC
>JALLBF010001260.1:0-14022 GCA_036939945.1 Thalassiosira sp. AJA248-18
ACAGAATGGTACGACGATTCCCGCGGCTGGAAGTCCAAACAGGGCGGCCTATCCACCATCCTATCATTCACCACCGACGCCAACAACATGGGCGGATTATTCATACGCAAAATGTCCGGTGTGGCAGGGTTGGCATTCCACACAACAAAGATGTTGCCCATTGTGTTCCATTCTCCTCCTCACTATGATAAAACGAGTAAGAGCGGACGGTGGGTGGGTGCTAGTTGGAGTGCGGGACACCTCGATCCAGTCTTGACACTGGGAATGATTGGAGATGTGTGCGTTTCTTTATTTTACCTTGCTAGGTTTGATGAGTTGAAGAATGCGGGGGCACAGGGGATTGGTATGGCGTTCGTGTTGACGAGCTTAGTGGAGGCTTTTATTTTTGGTTTGTATCTATTGAGTCGAAGGATGAACCATAAGGCAACAAATAATTCAGGGGCAACGGGTAGAGTTGGTGTCACTGCGTACAACCCGGAAGAAGATCCGAACTCTCTTCCATCTCGTATTGTTGCACGAACGGTGTTCATTGTGTCTTCATTGATAGCGTTGATATCGTTACGTGACCTGTTCCTTCCTGGGACCATCCTATCATTCGTTCCCCGTGATGACATTTACCTTGAATGGACGGGAGCATTCCTTCACTCGCCGCCACCAGAGACTGTGGAAGCCGATGAGCATGGGTTAGAAGCACCATTGTTCGCGGGAGACAAATTTGTGGCTCAACTGCTAGCCATGTATCTTTCTCTTTGCTGCATGATCAAAATGCTATCGGCCTGGGGATGGTCCAAGGGCAATAGGAATATGGGAAGTGTGGAGAGTGTCGATCGCAGTGGTGTCGTTTCTTCAAAAATGATTTGGAAGGCCCAAGCGTTTGGGGATATGCTATTGCTGGGGATGTTGAGGATGTTTACTCCTGCTGCAAAGTCGGCTAGCCTTGATTTTAGGTGGCATTTGATGTTGGTGGCGTATGAAGCGTTTATTTTATGTGAGTATTTTGTTTTTCAGATGTGATATTGGCATGGTCTCGCCATTTATTGCATATCTTTCTAATGATTCCTGTTTGTCCATGTGTTCAGTTTTATTTGCATTTTGGTAAAGGCAAATGAATGAAAAGAGTTTTGGAACGCTAACTTAGAAGCTAAATCTTTTGTCAGATCGAATTTGCTTGGGAGGAGGGCGGTACATATCTAGGATTAAATGGACAATAGGAGTAAAGTGAGATGATGACGACACATGAGAGCTCCATCCTTATGATGCATTCATTCTTCTGACCAACACACGTTTGTTGCTGTCGTCATCAATTGTATTATCAGCTACAGCGTCACAACATGGCAACTAAAGAAAAATATTATATTGGACACACAACATAATTGAGCCAATCACACAACATTATTAATCGCCCCATGCTGTATCTGACATGGGTTTCCTTTTGTCTGAATTTTTGGATAGAATCAAATTCATCCATATTATTTTCTGTGTCGTGAATAGAGGAGGCAGGGCAAGACGTCTCGCGGGGAGAGCTTTTTCGCTCGATGGTCGAGAATATCAGACACATATCTGATGTCTGCGCGCCATTTTTCGCTTGAGAAGGTTTCAAAGAGAACTCGTTCCAGAGATTCTGATGTCAACAGATGAAGGGGTAGAATGAGGTTGGTTTGAGAAGGGGCCAATGACGGGCTTCATATCAGATATCAAGCAGACGAACCACGCGCAACGGAGGTGGATATGTTCTCATTCTTTTTGTTAATCCAAATCCCCAGACCATGACGCTTCTCATCGAGGGCTTCCTCTTTTCCTCCTTTGCAGTGATCATTGTGTTCATATTTGAGTTTGGATTGGCTGTGCCCGATATCAATCGAATCCGAAAGCGGGATGGTGGGAAAGCATTGCATGCTGCTGGGATTCGTGCAACGATATTCAACCATATGATTTTTGGTCCGATTACCTATGATCTGACTATTCGTTACTTTTGCATCGAGTATAGTCTCACTCGATGCCAACAGGCAGTCGCAGTCGTCAAATTTTTACTGATCGAGAATGCGTTGTATTACTGTGCACATTACTTGATGCACAGACGCCATCTCTATTGGATGCATCGCTTCCACCACAAATTCAATGTCGTCGTATTGCCAAGTTCCGCAAGTGCCGTATCTGCTCCCGAGTTCGTATTCGCGTACATGTCCCCATTTTTGGTCGCAGCATGGGGGGCATCCTCCGATAAACACTCGGCGATGGCAGCGGTCCTGATTGTGGCGGTTTTCAACTTGATCATCCATACACCCGCGCTGGAAAAAATGTTTGAGCATTACCCATGGCTCTTTGTTTCTCCTGGTGATCATCTGGCTCATCACCGACAGCTCACGTGTCACTATTCAGCTCCCATATTTCATTTTGATAGAATGCTTTCGTCGTTGAAGGAAGCTGTGTATGATCCAATTCACGATATGGCTCAGAAATAGATTCAATGAACCTCTATCTCGTGTCAAAGCAAGGTCAAAGTTAGAGATTTCTAGGTCGTGCTTCCATTTTACTGTGATATGTATAATTTGTTTGCGTTCATGTCAAGAAAAAATAGAATCAAATGATAATATGCTTTGTATGGCACTCATTCGGATCAAATACTTGTGCGTCAGTATGTTTATGTGCTACAAAATAATGATAAGACACCTTTGGCAGCTACATGAGAAGAAATGGGGATTTTGTTTTAGCTTTCAAATTTGTACTTCTCATAGTCTAGCCTGTTGGTCAGACTTCCATTTGCTATGTGTGTGTGTGTGGTTATTCACTTCTTTAAGCTCTCTCTTTATGTCTATCTATCGATCTCTCTCCGGCCAATGCGAGATATAATAAGAGATTAGATAGAGCATTGGTGGTAGGAGGTGTGTAAGAACACTGTAGTCCACAATGTCTACTACCAGAGACACCATGGCTGGAAAGAAAGTTGGATGCCCAGCACCATCATTCAAAAACTACAAAGACAACAAGAAGGAATAGTACTGTCATAGGCATTAAGGCATCACTATTTCATCGACCCTTGCATCGCCGCCACAAAAAGAGAAAGGAGGGTATTGTACATAAGTGTTGATTGAATGGAACTCATGGAAGTCAACTATTGAGGCTGAATAAGATAATATGAGGGCGTAGACACAAAATGCGCAGTAGTTCAGCTCGTGAAAATATTGACAACACTCTGATGCCGAATATTAAGTTTGGTAGAGCTGTGCATCTTATTAGATTAAAATCAATGGGCATCCTGTTTCCTCACTTATTCGCATCTTTCCAACAATATCAAAATCTTTACATATCAAAATCAAGCCCAGTTTCTTTGCCTCGTTTTCTATTCAACATCTTCCTTCTTTACCAAACGAAGGTAGTTAATCTTCGATGGCACATCACAGCTATGATATCCAGGATAGTGCTCCTTTGCCTCATCTTCGCTCACGGTAGGTAGGAGGAAGACCGATCCCTTGAACTCAGTAGACCTGGGTTTGAAGTTGTTGCCAATAAAGAGTTGAAATAAATAATGCAGATTCAGTACAAGAATGCAATGGACATAAATACTCACCTAGTGCCATCAGGCATTGGGATATCAGCATGATTATTAGGCCAATTTGCAGGAGTGGCAATACTCTTCTCGTAACTGAGCTGGAGTGCTTCCACGCAACGGACAATTTCATCCATGTTCCTGCCTACGCAAGCCCTATAGTTTCAATTATGTGTTTAAGATCAAAAGTAAGTCTGGTTAGTGTCTTCCATATTGATGAGAAATAAACCAGAGCATATTGCAGAACATGACGAAAACCAAACACACATGGCTGCACACACTCACGGGTAGTTAAGGCTCAACATTAACTTGTTCTCAGGATTAATGATGAACACGGCACGAATCGTAAGTGGCAAGTCTTGCTCGTCAGAATTTCCAGGGTCAATCATGCCATATGCCTTGGAGATGGAACGATCTGGATCTCCAATGATTGGGAATTTGATTTCAATCTCATTTTCACAATGAGCGACGACATCATTTAGCCATTCCTGCGGAATGTGGGGTTTTATGTTGATTTAACATAGATACAGAATTGAGAGTGTAGCATTACAAGAATCTATCAATACAGCACAATACCATTTTGACATACCTGATGAGACTTGACAGGGTCAACACTGAGCGTTGCAACCTTGCAGTCCATGGCCTCCAAGTCATCATACTTGAGTGCAAGCCGTCCAATCTCCGTGGTGCAAACAGGTGTAAAGTCAGCGGGATGACTAAAGAGGATTGCCCATTTACCCTTCTTCCAATCAAGGAATGAATCGAAGTTGCCATGAGTAGTCTCCATAGGAAAATCAGGAACAATATTTCCCAGACGAATGCCTCCTATAACGTTTTATTTAGGTGTTAGCATGTTACCAATGAACTGAAAGGTTGAGATTTCTCATTTCTCAAGTGGGTGGCATGGCGCAGCAAAGATAGATAGAGAAAACGCCGACTTACCATCAGTGGATCCTTCTGGGTAGAGGCTCATGTAGGTCTTTGTTCCGGTTTCCATCGTGTCCATTGTCGACATTGCCCGAATGGATGATAGGGGGTGCTTCATCGATGGCATGGTTGAGACAGCAACATGAGATGAGCGAGAAGCAACCCCGCGGGCAAGGGTGGCACGAGCTGGAGCTCTCGTGAGGAGGGAACGAGCGGCGTGGGCAAGCTGGAGCATGATATCACTGTATTGTTTCGAATGTAAATCGAAGATCGAAGGGGCAAATTGTGATTTGAGGAAAGATATATTCGATGGTATCGTAAGTTCATCTGTAGCTGTAGACGGTTGTTGCAAAGAACAAAGAACACTTGACTTGAGTCGACAGCAGGCTAAAAATCTTCTAAGATTCCATCTTTGGCAGCAGCAGAGTTTTTTGTAGCACTCTGTTAAGTTGTTTTTTACATAATAATCACTGTGATATTTGATGTACTCTGCTAAATATCTCACGTAAATTATTTTTATTTTTCGATTCTGCTATTAGATACTTTTGTTGATACACGCTAAAAGATATAAAAGATCTCCTCCCTTCCCCCTAATCTTCTGGAAGTCCATCATCATGTCAGATCATATCCCATCTCCCATCGTCATCGTCAGCCTTGCTTGTGATGTGCTTCACCCGCATACTCAATTCATTGTTTCATCGGGCGTTGTGACGCCTCGACGTGCGTTGCCCATAAGATATTTATTTACCCATCGCTTTCACTTCCCACCAATTTAATGAAGATGACGAGTGAACAGAACTTATCTAGAAAAGAAATCACTCGACAAACGAAGCCCATCTTGTGCTACGCTGTCGAAAATCTACCATCTAAGAAAGGCGGTCAAGATCTCTACTCCTCGCTTCGCACTGCAGTCAAACATGGCCAAGCAACCTTGACCCAGAAGCTTGAGATCCCCGCCAAAGACGCTCTCTCTTGGAAGGTACCCGCCGGACATTTATGGCGAATAGTATGCACCCACGGCCCGCAAGTCGCCGATATGAATTGCTGGTCGCTGTCCAACCCGGAAGAACGGTTTTATTCCAGCAAAACGAGGCAGATACACGCGACGCATCTCACGACAGGAGATAGGCTTTGGTCGAACATGCCATACCTACGACCTTTGGCAACGATTACGGAGGATACCATTGCATACGGATTTGATGAAGATGGAGCTGGAGTGCATGATGTTATCGGCTCCAGGTGCGATCCTTATACGCATCACTTGATGACGGGATGTGATTTTAACTACTGTTGCCATTCAAATCTGACCAGGGCCGCAGCTCGTGATGGTCTAACTGAGATGGATGTACATGATGTGTTGAATGTATTCATGTGCACGGGCTTTACGCGTGACACAAATCAATACTTTACGAAGCCGTCTCCGGTGGAGGTGGGCGATTATATCGAATTTCTTGCAGAGACGGATCTTTTGGTTAGCGCATCTACGTGCCCACAGGGTGATGTGAGTTTGGCGTGTGGAGGGGGTGGAGAACCTGATGTATACCCTTTGGGGGTGGAGATTTACAAATTAGAGACAGGCTGGCTTGATGATCGAGGTTGGTCGCCATCTGATGTAAGCAACTATGGTGGCAAACATGGTTTGTAGCATTTTAGTGTACTGCTGCTCAATAAAATAGTTTCTGTTACAATAGAATCTACTATCAAAGACCAACTATTCTCAAAAATAGTCTAGTGTTTCAGTAGCACTTTTGCAGTGCATAAGGTGACTTTGTTTCTCCTACAAAGACAGCTCACACTCCCTGCAAAGAGAGATACCTTACTGCTGACACGGCTAAACGACAAGCGAGCAAGCATAGAGCCGATCTGATTGTGAACATTCCATAAAAATATTGTTTTCATACAACGTTGCCATGAAGCAAATGCCATGTGAACAAAATGCAGCAAAAAGAGTGTTTATTTTAACTAAGCAGAGCAGAGCGGAGCGGAGCAAGACCGGCAATCCTTCAGTCATGGAGTATTGTAGATACTTCGCCTTCTAAATTCGTTTTTACGAATGGAAGTTGAAGTTTACCTACGCTAACAATGCAAATTCTACTCTATTGTCGTTGTTGCTATTGTAAAAACTGACTTCCTACATGCATTCTATTTCGGAGGTGCCACTAAAATTTGGTGGTAAGATCAATCAGGCAGATTTGGTGGTGGTAGGATAGATGATAAAACAGTAGCAGAAGCTTGACTTGGAACAAGACAAAGCCCATGATGCTCCATGAACTGGCCTCGCTCTGCCTGCTTTGGAGCAAGTAGGTACTACTACGAAATCCTATGGTGGGGTAAGGTACATACATCTATCTGGGTCTATGGACTTTTCAATATTTCAAAGGGTATCTATTTTCACCATATTAGACCTTACCAAACTTATGTAGGAATAGTACTTGGAGATATTTGGCGGGAAAGATACCATTGAACACATCTAATTTCTAGACGAGAGATTACCTGGAGATTATTACAATGTTTATTTACGGCTACATCCACCATCCACATCTACCCCATCGACACCCCACCACAATTAGACCATCCAACCACCGACTAACCTCTATCTCCGCTCTCACATCACATCACCTCACATCACTGCTCCGCATTTATTATTCATATCTGTTGTTTTTGGCAACACCAATCCTCGAATGGCGCATCGAGAGCCAACTTTTGGCAGGTGAAAAATGAAGGTTCCTTCGCTTCAGTTTGCATCACCCTCCCATCCAACTCCGGATTCCACTGTGAAAGTGATGCCGTCATCACCATGTCCCATAACGTCGACGTCCGCGGCTCATTGTCCGGAGGCTTTCTCGGAGGATTAGCACGTGCGTTCCTAACACGCGAAAGTTTCTTTACCACCAATGTTCGGAACAATTCAACAAATCAATCGGGGGACGCTCTGATTGCACCAACCGATCCGGGAGGCATCGCCCTCCATCAGCTAGTTCATGGAATGGAAGTGATATTGACGAGCGGTGCCTATCTCGCCGCCGACGAGGGAGTGCATGTAGCGAGTTCGGTGCAATCACCATTTTCGTTGTTTGGCAATTACTCCGGCACGGGGGTTTTCCTGCTACGGGCATCGGGGCGGGGAACCTTGGCTATAAGTGCCTATGGCTCCATGCACAAATACGTCCTCTCGCCAGGCGAAAAACGAAATGTCGATAACGGCCATCTTGTAGCCTGGACGGCATCCATGAAAACATCCATGAAGTTTGCTAGCGCCAGGGCGGGCATCGTTGGCTCAATGACCAGTGGAGAGGGGTTGCATTGTGAATTCGTTGGACCTGGAGTCGTGTACATCCAAAGCCACAAGCCTAGCACTGGTCCTGAAGGTGGTGTGAGAAATAGAAATGGAGGTGGCAGCAGCGGTGGTGGAAATTTCATCGGTGCGTGCATCGGTCTGTTGATTTCAATTCTCGTATTACTTGGAGTCTTCTTTGCAATTTACTTTGGTTCATTTGATCCGGTCCCGGTAAATGATTATGATGGGGAATATAATAATGGGAATGGCTATAGACAACAACAATACGGCCGTGGCTACAGGCAAAATGAGTTCTAATTGAGTTGCATTGCGAATGTCGAGTTGTTGTTTGAATGATGAATAATAGTGTAGACAATTTTATTGTCTCAGTATGCGAGATGATGTGAGAATTGCACATGAAAATGAGCAGCCATGTGGAGCTTTACAGAGAACTTAGTCGCTTTCGATATACCCATGTCTTTCATGTGCATACCTTAGTCATTTCTTTTCTTTTTGTAGGGGCACAATAACAATATCCGCCCCCCATGCAAGGATGGAAGAGAACTGTGTGCAGTTGCTTTCACCAATGGAGAAAGATATATATATACTATGGCCACCTGGTTCCAGCACGAGAAAGACTAGTTTTTTCTAAATGTACCATGTCGCTTCATACAATTTTATCGTAATTATTATTGTACTACTTAATCAAAAATAGGACTTTCAGTCCCTTCATTGCCATCTTTGTCATCCTCATTGGGGTTGTTTATGGAGGGTGTGATAGCCCTGAGATTCCCGTGGTAGTTTAGATGCTGATGGGCAGAATGATGGGTAGAACGAGACGGCTGAGGTGAAAGTTCTGATGTCAAAGACGCTGGGCTGTGAACCCTAACCCTAACCTGCACTACATTTTTTTGTGATTTTTTCGTCTTTTTTTTCTTCTTCTTCTTCTTCTTGCTCTTGGAAGATAAGCTCTGTTTTGGCCGGCGATCAGCCGAACTATCAGTGACTGGATTTAGGGTTGGTCGTGTAGCCGGCTGCTTTGTCCAATTTGTGGGGCTATCAGTGATAGTAGTGGGTGCACTAGTTGGTGGGCTTACAACCTTTGGAGACGGGAACACATTATGACTATCAGTATATGGGACATTAAGAAATATTTATTGATATCATTTTCATCGAAACACACTCACCGTTGTGGGCGATACGCTCGGAGACGCTGAGGGGCTAGCTGTGGGGTTGCGTGTTGAATTCTGTGAGGATGGTTGCATACGACAATCAGTTATGTGACATGGAAAGTAATTATTACATGCATCCTTTTCACTTGATAAGCTTACCTTCGTAGGCGATATGCTCGGAGACGCGGAGGGGCTAGCTGTGGGGTTGCTCGTTGGATTCTGTGAGGATGGGAGCATACGACAATCATTAATGTGGCATGGAAAGTTACTATTACATGCATCCTTTTCACTAGACAAGCTTACCTTCGTAGGCGATACGCTCGGAGTCGCGGAGGGGCTAGCTGTGGGGTTGTGTGTTGAATTCTGTGAGGACGGTGCATACGACAATCAGTTATGTGACATGGAAAGTAATTATTACATGCATCCTTTTCACTTGACAAGCTTACCTTTGCCGATGGGCTAGACGTGGGGCTGTGTGTTGGATTCTGTGATGATAGAATAGACCGAGCAGCAAATGGCAATCAGTATTTGTGACAAGAAAAGTATTCATATAACATTTCCATCCAAACACGCTCACCTTTGTGGGCGATGCGATTGGAGACATCGACGGGCTCATCGTTGGGTTGATCGTTGGATTCTGTGAGGACGCTAGAGGCCTGCACGCTAGTCCAAAGAATCCCTCGGCACAAGACGTGCAGGTGTCACCAGAGTAGTTTTCTGGACATTCGCACTGGGCCTGGTCATTACACACACCCATGTTCTGGCACACTGGACACGGAACACACTTTCCTTCGAGCAAGCGATAAGTTGGGACACATTCATCACAGTCCAATCCAGTGAAACCAGTGTTGCATGAGCAAACATTTGGTACTGGACAGAAACCTTCTCCGTTGCATTCATTCCTCAAAGTACAATTTGGCGTATTGCAATCCAGGTCCAACCAGCCTTCGTCACAAGCGCATGTTTCAAAGTTAGTGCACAATCCGTTTCCGTTGCAAAATTCCAAGCCCTGGCATGTTGGGGAATTGCAGGTTTCGCCGGACCATCCCTCCTGACAAATACAAAGCCCTGGAAAGACGCACACCCCCTGTTTTGTGCAATTGGAAGGGCATACAAATGTGGACTCGTCACTGAAATATGGCTCAAAAATGATCTCAGGGTAAGGACCTTCATTATCGTCCCATAGCCGGTTATCAATGACCAAAGCAGACAACTGAATTAATTGACACAGGAAGAGGGCACAAAAAACGAGAGATGAGAAACACAAACAAAGTGTTGCTCCTTCGTCTCTTTTGGTATAGCGTGTTGAAGGAGTGGTGAGTTTGGAAGAGGAGGATAGTAAGCTTACCTCGTCGCCCTCGTAGTCAAATGTGAAAAAGTTATTGGTGCCATTTATTATGACACCTGCGTTTGGGTCAGACAACTCAAATCCAGATGATGACATCTCAATCATAGACAAGCTGTTACTAAACTCGTTCCTGTTTACGTTCCAGCTTGATGCAGTGTTGCCTCGCATTGCGAGAACTGCAGTTTTGCCTTTTGTAGATGGAGGGACAATATTCGACCGGAGAATATTACCACTGATAACAATATCAGGTTCAAGAATATTATAGCTCCGAGTGTAGATGCTTAATATTTGTCCGGCTCGATTGTTGTGTATTTGATTGCCGTGAAACACCAAATGATTGTAATGCCTGATTTCTACTCCTCTGCAATCTGCAGTCGAGCAAGCATTATCATGGAACTCATTTAAAGCAACTTGCACTTGACTTCTATACCCAGTGTCAATCATGAGAGGGCGATCTGTATTCGAAAAACTTGAGCTTGTAATAGAATATCGGCCTGGACCTCCCCCAGCTGGGTCTCGGAGATACAATCCCAGATCACTGCTGTTTGAAATGGAGCAACGATTGACATCAACAAAACCCCCAGAGCCATCATAGACATAGACCTGAATCCCACCAGAACTTTTTGCAGCATCGTTGCTATGAAAAGTTGAATCAGAAATGCTTGTATTTGAATTATCTCGAAGGTAAAGGCCATAACGTTCGCATTCTGAAACCTCCGCTCTGTCCAGAGATATAAGCTCCAACGCAGAATAGATATAAATTCCATACCCTCGGGCTCTGCTTACAGAGACACTATCTAAAACGCTGGTGCTCTGGGGAGATTGAATGTAAACACCGATATCCCCAACATCATCAATGTGAACATTGCGTAGCATGATAGGGTTCATTGAGTTGTAAACATACACACCATGAACATAACGATCCCACGTTCCCTTGATTGAAATATGGTCTAGCATGACACTGACATGATCAAACTTTATGGAGGCAAAGCGATTGGATGAGGAGTATTGTTTATTTGCACGGTAGTAACCAGCGTGCTCCACAACACAATGACGGATAATGGACCCTCTGATGTATTCATTCCCACTTCCAAGAACAGTGCCATTGCTATTTTCACGAAACAGTATGCCATCAAAACTTGTTGCATTCTCAATGCTGGAATCACCGTACTCCACAAATAAATCACTCGTTGGTGCCAACAGTACCGGAGTTTCTTCCTCGCCAAGTATTTTCAGCTCTCCTTGATCAATACGGATGGCTGCATGAGGTGCGAACATGATCCGAACGCCAGCCTCGAAGATAAGTTGGGCTTGAGGATTTCCTACAATGATAGATCTGGGTGCATAGTATAAGCCAGCTGGGACTATGATTACCCCGCCGTCTAATATTGTGCCACTTATTGTCATGTCAGTTTCGTTGAGGATGGCCTGGGAGGATGGCGCAAGGATGGACTGCGTCATTTCAACATCGATGAATAAGGATTCATAATTGATAGTTGCAAGATTAGTATCGTAGGCACTGTCATATGTGTTTTTGTCGAGCTCTTGAAAAGAGGACGTGTTCCAAAAATTTGGTCCGAGTGTGATAATACCACCCTCAACGTCAGCAGGGCCCAAAGTAGTTCTGACGTAATATTGTACTACTGGATTAACGATTGCGTTGTGGGTGAAGTTGACTGCATACGTAGATCCTGACAGCTCAAGGACTGCAGCCGCATAACCTTCCAAATTGGAAAATGAGTTTTGATAAATATCAATGGTAGAGGCGTCAACTGATAAAAAAGAATTCGATGATGATGTGTCGATACTGCATCGCTCGAGATGATTATTCTTGAAATCAATTGAATTGGACCTTAGATTCCAAACGCCATCTGCCGTGACATCTTCAACAGAGTTTCCAGATACTATCAAGCCACCATAACTGTAGACGTCCCATAAATGATCATCAGTTGTGACATTTGCAATGAAGTTGTTAGATGCTGCCAAATTCTGAACATGGTGGAAGAAGAGAGAAGAGTAGCTCCCCCTGCTTACGCGATCGCCTATAATGGTGTTGTTGTGAAAGTGTACGTCTGCAGCTAAAACATCAATATATCGAAATCCACCATTGAATGTGTTATGCAAAATAGACACCTCTACCTTCGAGGTCCTCACATTAAGAGCAACTTGAGAGGATAAATTGCGAAAGTCACTGTTGCTCAGGGATATATAAGTCAAGCTAGAGCCAGTCGCGTAAATTACACTCCGGTGAGAGTCCTCGGAACTCATGGATGCAAACTGAAGGTTGTCAATCACAAGTTTTTCAATAGAATTGATGAAGATGCCATATTGATAATTGTTGAGAGATTGAATTTCGGTGTTGAGCAGAGTGAGTCTAGTGCTGGCGCCATTCGCCTTAATAGCGTTGCCCCTGTGTCCCGTCGAAATGAACAGCCCGTCTAGAATAACATTCGCCTTTCCCTTACCGGCGATGGAAACACCGGAACCATCATCCGTAGTCAAAGCATCGCTGCCGATATGAAGATATTCGAAAGTAAATGATCCTTCCCCTTCAATTAGGACACCATTTCTCCCCCCTTGAATTGAGATGTTTCTAAAAGAGCTGGAAGACCTCCTCGTTGTGAGAGAAAAACGACCTTCGTTCCCTCCTCCAGTGAGAAGAACATGCGCAAGCTGGACATCATCAGCCGAGGCCATGAACAAAGGGATCCCAGAAGATACCTCGGTGGGCAGCCAGTCAAGGGCATAAATTTCGCCAGGGGAATTTCGATCGTAGAGAAGCCAGTACGCTTCGTCCCTGTAGGAAGAAACTGAACTGGGACAGGTAGGTAGGAATTCTGATGATTGATAATAAGCTCTGCTTGATGGCCCACATCTCCCAGGAAATCCATACCCAGGAAGAAATTCGCAGTATTCCCATTTATTGTTCTCAAGAAGCAAGTCATCCACAGAACCATATAGTCTAAGGACATGGAATTAGATATTTGTGATCGACAACGGATAAATTCATCCTGAATAAAGCACTTACCGAAGTCAGATTTGAAAGAATTGCCTGCAGATGTCCAATTGCAAGTCATGGAATGGTATGCATCAAAATCAGAAGAGTTTGCTGAGCGCTTGTAGAAAATGTTACGGTGCGAAGAATAGCATTGAGGGCAATATCGATAAAGAACCTTGGACTCGGAATCATTGAAGATGCTATTGAATTCCTCCTCGCCCACAGAAAATGAATCATCTCCGTGATATGCTACCAAAAGCTTGAATCCAGGTGCGATGACATTTTTTTCTTCAACAATTAAACCTGCCCACTGCTCAGAGGTTAGGTTCTGGAAAGTAATGAGGGCATCCGATGTACCAATTCCTAGGATACCGCCTTTTCTAATCACAATGGCCGATGCTGCATCCATCATAATGGTAACATTGGCCATCACTGTGAGATGGCCATCAATAATAAGAGTGCCATCAGACTTGTAGGGTGATCCAGATGAATCAAGTGTAACGTTCTCCCCTTCCGACAAGACTCCACTAAGAATACTCCCTGCACGCAGAAAGCTAAGCGACGTCTCGTTGGTCCCGTTCTGACTCCTATCACCGTTAGGGTCTGATGTCAACAAGTACGGAAGGTAATCGAGCGTGGTAAGCACTGTATCATCTCTACCGTCGTAGATTGTGTCCACCACTTGAGACTCGTTTGCGGTCCCCCAGTACGAAAGAGAAGCATCAATCGAAGATACAGAGTCTGCACCCACAG
>JALLBF010001282.1:0-12696 GCA_036939945.1 Thalassiosira sp. AJA248-18
TAAGTCTTGTCCCCCCGCGGTAGTCTGTAGGTTGGTACGTAGGGAGGTAGGGGGGTAGCTCTACAAGGTAGTGTGGGCTAAATCCAGTTTTACTCGTACCGACCGTCCAATCAACAATCAACATAGGTCGTACAATACACCATTTCATTTCCACTTTCCACCCCCTCCACCCTCCTCCACCCTCCTCTACCCTCACCTACCCCTCCAACTCCAATCCGACCTCCACGACAGCCTTCCACTTCCACCATGGATTCAAGTCTTAAAAGGCTTTATTGATATCATTCACCCCGTTCGTCCGTTTGCGACCTGGAGCAATCGTGTGTGTTTGAAGGTCTCTTCTCCCTCTTCCACCCTCACCTCGATCTGTTGAGCCACCCACCCACGACCGATTTCAAAGTTCCAAAACGCGATATCATGTCAAGAAGCGCTGGCGGCACTGCTGCACCATCTGGTTTGACAGCATCCCTTATCCCCTGCTGCACCTGCGGAACCATCATCGCACCCAATCCCTCCAATCAATGTGCGTCCTGTCTTGCGACCGTAGATATCGGCTCTATAATCCGCCGCGGACCGGGCGGAGGCGATCTCATCATACATCAGTGTCGACAATGTCGAAAATTCGATCGAACAGGGGATGGCCGAGCACGCTATCTGAACGTTGAGCCCGAATCTCCAGAGATGATGGCAGTGCTGCTGAAGCAAATCCCTGCCATTTCTGGCAAGAACAACCAGCATATGAAACGATCAGGTGTTCAGGGACTGAAGATATTGGATTCCATGTTGTAAGTTTGTCTGCACTCATGCCTTATCCTCATGGTTATAACACTCTAACTCCAGACTTAACATAATTCGCCCCGCTATTTCGATAGTATCTGGACAGAACCAAATAGCATGAGAATGAGAGTCATGCTCACAATAAAGGCAGACATCAATGATGTGTCAATCCAACAACGGATCAAAGTTGAGTTCATCGTTCAATGGAAACAGTGCCCCGACTGCATCAAAGAATCCCGCGAAAGAACATGGCAATCAATCGTTCAACTCCGGCAAAAACGTGATGACTCCCGAAAGGGCTTGCTCATACTCGAACTCGCCATTGCTCGAAATGCAGACATACGGAAAGATATTTTATCAGTTCAAACTAAGAAGAATGGGTTTGACTTTTACTTCCCTTCGATCGATAAAGCACGGAATTTCACACGATATCTTGCCAAGGCCGCGCCGATGAGGACAAAGACGACACAATCACTTGTCAGCGAAGATAAGACCAACAACACAGCCAACATAAAGACGACTATTGCATGTGATATGGTCCCCTTGTGCCGGGATGATTTGATAGTTGTACAAAAAAGAGCCAAAGGTGTGGGGAATCTTTCTGGAAGACTCTGTCTTGTGTTGAAGATGTCATCCCTAGTACATCTTGTGGATGCATCCCCAGCAAGAGATTCGGACATGAGCACTCGTTGTACAGATCTGCATGCTGAAACTTATTGGAAAGGGGAAGGGAAGACATTTCGCTTATTTCTTTCTCCTAATCGTCTTGTTCGATTTGTTGTGTTGGATGTAGAGCTATGTTGCGAAGATGGGCGAGAAAGACATCATACAGGTAATAGTATTGAAGACCGGGCTACCCAGTATAAGGGGCCACAAAGTGGAGTGACCAAATATGCCCTTGCTGATGTCGAAGTTGCCAGGGAATCGGATTTTGGAGTCAACGATGAAACGTTTCGATGTGTCACACATTTGGGGCATCTTCTGCAACCAGGTGATATTGTGCTGGGGTATGATATCATGTCAACCGTGCTGTCGAGTGAAGCAGAATGGTCGATGGAGAACGCGTTCAACTCTAACTTTGTCATTCCTGATGTTGTACTTGTTCGCAAGGTCAGAGGAACGGGGGGAGCATCAGGACTAAATGGAGGAGATACTGATGCAGTCAAGGGCGATGGCAATGAAATGAATCGCAAAGCCAGAGCTAAGTCCAGTGCATCCCGAAGAAGAGAACGCAGAATGAAGAAGGAGGATCAAAAGCAAAAAAAGCTGGAGGAAGCCGCCGCGCGCATGGGTCTTGATACCGACAAAGACATTCATTTGGGTTTGGATGACTTTGAAGATGGCAACGGAGAGGTCTTTTCAGAGGCCGCCCAAAGAGAGAAAGCAAAGTTTGAAGAACAAATCAAGATTGATGAAGACCTTGCAGATGATTTAGAGATTGTTGAACGAGAATTGGCAATTGGCGTGGAGGATAATGTGAAACAACCTTAAATCTCACAATAACATGCGGGTAATAGGCACCATGCAACTTTTTCTACCAACCACTATACACGAAGGTAGGCACCATCGTCGGCGCGGAAAAACTGTATGGCAGCATCGCTATTGCGATTTGTCCCCGATACTTCTAGCTCTCCGTGGAGGGGACAATGAGGACAGTTTGATTGGTTGAATTTCATTTTGGATGAGCTGCTGAGCCACCGATTGGTGTCTACATGCATAAAGCGAACAAGACTGTCTGATTGCCACAGCTCTTGACCATCTCCAGTCAAACACAATACGCGCCAGTTGTCTCCTGTGTCACCGCCCTCGAATGCACTGACTTCACTATTGCTTGGAGAGAGAGGTGCGCGAAAGCCGCCATGAGAGTGTAGGTTCTTTCCGGTTCCTATATGCGTTAGACGGATATCATCACCACATTTGATTGCCTGGCCTGATTTGCAGGTGGTTGTATTGTGAGCCTCTCGAATCTTTGACGATGCATCGTTTGGATTGCAGCATAAGGTAGCAATACCAAGTGCATGAGCATCAGGTGGCCGAGGAAAAAAAAATGATCAATAAAAGACAATCATTAGATGGTTCTTACCTGCCACAGCATTGCACTAGGATCCCCTCCTGCAGTGTCCAGCGTCACAATTTGCTGGCCAGAGGTTTGTAGCTTCCTGTTCGCTTGACTCTTCAAGAAGTATTTCTTTGTATTCCAATGAAGCAATCGTATCGCAGAGCCACATGTCACGTCAACAGCGACAGCAAATAAGCCCTGCCAGACCACGACAAGAAGGAAAACGATGTTGATTAATCCCATCATTGAAGAGTGACTTTTGGTTTATCCACCACCCGGGAAAAAATAAGCCAAACGCGAATTCGAAATGGAAATTTCAAATTCGAAATGGACTTTCACTTGGGGCACCTTTGCCATCGACTTGTGGCGCTTTCACTTGGCACCTTGGCCACCTGAACCGGACCAACCACACGACAAGCTCTAACTCAATTGACACCTTTAACACCATCTCGCGATCCAGCCCTCACTCACCACCTGCTGACCCGGCCACATGGGGAGGGCTACTCTATTCTCGCAGTCGCCATGGGCATCTACGAGGCGAGGAGGCACCGATGTAGAAACGGAACTGATCCCATGGGCAAGAGCGTTCCTTACCATCTACCTAATTGCATCTATCCCATTCAGGATAGCATTTTATCCCGACTTCAAGCTGAGCTTCGATAAATACCCTGCATTTGTCATATTAGATCTTCTAGCAACAATATTCTTTTCCTACGAGACAATACGTTTATCAAAGCTCCTCTGGAGGGCAATATCACCGAGCTCAATCCTACCTACAACGTCCGAGCCTCCAAAAGAAGACTCAGTTGGTCATAGTATACATAGCATCCATGAGTCAGCGGACGCGAAACCTCAAAGAACATTCTGGTCGTATCAGCGTGTGTTCTTCCATTTTGTTTCGACCGTTCCTTTTGAGTATTTGTCGATGCTCTTCTTCGACGGGGATTTGGTAAACTACCTCTTGCTGAACCGTCTTTTGAGGATATTCTATTTGCCCAAGTATTTGGAAGATCTATCTACAGTGTTAGGGCGGAAAGGGTATTTGAGCAACATCGGCGTTCGTAGAACTTGGATTTTGTTTTTCACAATGGCACTCGCTGGCCATTTATGCGGGTGCGGGTTCTTCTTTGTTGCGAGACTTCAAGCTCTGGACGGGGCTAGTTTGACTTGGCCAGAAGTTGCTGGGATATATAGCATTGATGCAATATCCATCGTCGAAGGGCAACACCAAGTAGAGTTGACAATGGAATCTACCACTTCGGAGGCTTACATCAAATCGTTATACTGGGCATATATAACGATGATCACAACTGGGTTTGGCGACATAGTACCACTGCACATATCTGAAACTGTGTGGTGCATCATATCAATGTTTATTGGTGTCGTAATTACAGCGCTAACAATTGCTAATTTGCAGAGAACAATTGGTCAATTCGATCACGCTCGATTGATTTTCCAAAGGAAGATGGAGCTGATAAAGAAGTTCATGCATTATCGATGCTTGCCGAAAGATATTCAAGAAAGAGTGTTGTCATTCTATGATCATCAATGGGTACTTCTGAAAGGGGCGGATGAGGAGCGGTTTCTGACGGAATTGCCTCGCACGCTGCAGCAACAAGTGACAAATTACATGTGCAGAGATATTATTGCATCCCTCCCCATACTTCGCCGGGCAAATAGGTCCCTTCTTAACGTGAGTGATCTTGTATGTGTAAATCGCAATTCATTTCTTCCTGCTTTCAAGACCAACATTGAGCGTCTAACTGCATGTCCAACATCTTTTCAGGCATTAGTAGAGTGCGCTGAGATGAACATCTTCTCACCAAATGATAATATCGTAAAATGTGGCGAGAAAATATGTGGTGCTCTATTGGTCTCTCAAGGAGAAGTTGAGGTTTTGAAGGGTAGCATCACCGAAAGAAAAATGCATCGGCTCGATCGGTTTGCTCAGGAATGCCTTTTTGTTGAAAAACTGTCTGCATATACCGTGAGATCCAAAGGCTTCAGTGAGGTGATTCTCATCCCAAGAACAGAGTTTCAGCAAATAATCAACTCTCAGTGTGACAAGGAGCACATTGCTCAACTTAGAGAAACGGCGACCACCATTAACAGCAAAACTACCACGAAAGCGAACAAGATGTTTGGATCGGGAGAGGACATAACTCCCACTAGTGGATTCAAGAAACATTGCCACCCAAACAGCTTCTTCCGAAAGGTGTGGGATTGTCTTATCCTTCTGGGCCTTATCTTCTACACATTTTCAGTACCATTGAGTTTCATGCATCTAGTTGAAAACACACCTATTGGGGACACTCCACTTTTGCTCGGTCTTGGATACGCAACCGACGTATTCTTCTGGATTGATGCAATTTTAGAGTGGAACTACTTCTTCTACCACGACAGCGGCCTTGTCGTATTCGACAGAGATCACATTCGTCAACATTTCTATTCCCAGCACAACTTTGCCAGAGAGATCGCAGGCTTGGTCCCCTTTGACCTTGTAAGTTGTTTTTTTGGTGGTAGATTTTGCCACCATTTTCGACTAGCCAAGCTTGTTAGGCTTCCCAATATCGCCATGCATATGGAGAGTGTCGAGGTGATGCTTTCTGAATTGAAGATTGACATTGATCTATCACTCTATCGCGTGATCAAGCTGAATGTTCTAATGTTAGTGGTCTGTCACTGGTGTGGATGCCTCTGGTATATGATGGCATCATTGAGTATTGCACTTGGCCAAAGCGAGAACTGGCGTTATGCGGACGAAAACCACGAGGTGCTCTCAATAAGCCACTCTGACTTTGGAGGGTTTGCTGCATATCTTCGTTCCATATACTGGGCTATTGTTGGAATGTCTACTGTGGGTTATGGCGATATCATCCCAACAAATATTATTGAAACAACATTTGCCACTGTTGTAATACTCTTTGGAGGGTTAGTGTTGCCTGCAGTGGTAGGTGGACTCGCAGCATATATCTCCAACTTGAATATGTCGGCGAAATTGTTTCAGTAAGTGAAAGTGATATATTTCAGCCGATTGCTATGGCTGGGGACGTTTCTTCTGAAATACTAACCATGGTTTTATCCAACAATGTAGGAAGAGGATTTCAAAGGTCCGAATGTATCTTCTGAGGATAAACGTGGGAGATGACGTACTCGACAAGGTTTCGCGATACTACGATTATCATTGGTCTTGCCAGGGTGGTGTGATGGAGCTTGAAGTTATGGATGAATTGCCGAATTCGCTCCGAAATGCAGTGTCGTCTAATGTCTGCGGTACCATGATCAACTCATTGCCATTTCTGTGTAGATGCGAGGATGCAACCAAACAGGTCATAGCATCTATTCTCCAGCCACGAGTATTCATGCCAACAGACTGCATCGTCCAAGAAGGAGAGCGAGGGTTTGAGATGTACTTCCTGAAGCGGGGCCAGGCGGTTGTCACTGCTTCATCTATTCGTGGCCCTATTAGTATTCTTTCAAAGCATGATTTCTTTGGAGAAAGTTGTCTGCTTGGGTCTTCATTAAGCGGCGCAACAGTGAAGGCTTGCACATATTGCGAGTGCTTTAGTCTCAACAGAGATGACTTCAAAGATGCAATATCCGGCTCGTCATTTGCTGAACAGGCTGCAATTTCAAGTGAGCTCGAGCATATTGTGACACAAGCGAAGGGCAAAAACCAACGAGCCCTTCACAACTTTTCAGCTCACCCAAAATGCCTGCAGCTCACAATGGATCCAGCGTCAGAGGGTCCATTGTCAATTCAGCCAGCGCCCCAGGCTTTGATCCTCCCTGGGTCTTCTTTTCTTCTCGTTTGGAATTCTTTTCTACTATGCGTTTGTGTCTACAATGCGTGGATTATCCCTTTCAGACTCGCATTTGACACTTCAAACAACTCAATTGCCATCGATTGGGTATTCGATGTGTTCTTTCTGCTAGATATGTTGCTAAACTACCGTTTCGCTGCATATATCCAAGACGGAGAGCTCGTCACTGATATAAGGAAGATCAAACACAACTACGCGGCGAGCCGGTTAAAGCTGGATCTTATTTCAAGCCTTCCACTAGACCTTATAGCATATTTTGTTCTTCCTGAGGCGCCGATTGTAGGAGAGCTGCTAAGAGTTTTGAAGATGATTCGATTGGGACGGCATTTTGGCACTCTAGACAGAGTATTTGGCTTTCTTGAGGACCATAACATATCATTGGCTGGTCTTAGGCTTGTTGAATTCCTTTCTGGTGTAGTCTTGATTGCGCACTGGGCAGCATGCGGCTTCTTTTTCATTGCACGTTTGAAGAGTAGCCGCGCCAATTGCTCTGACATTGTCAGAAGCGATAAAAATACAAACGAATGGGCATCTGCACTAGCAGAATGCTTATGGGAAGGAACTTGGATCGATAAACAGATTCATGATGGAAAACTGCCAGTTGGCGGGGGAGAAACCTGGCAGCACTACATTCGATCATTTAACTGGGCATTGCCAACTCTTGTTGTCGTTGTAATTGGTGATGTAGTACCAGTAAGTAGTCCCGAAACGCTCTATGCCTTTCTTCTGATGGCCATCGGGGTAACTGTTAACGCAGCAATTGTTGGGAATGTTGCAAACATTGTTGCAAATTTGGAGACAGACTCTTCTGACTTTGCAAGGAGAGTGGACGAGATTCGGAATTATATGCATAAACACCACTTGAGCTATGATTTGCACGAAAGGGTCGACGATTTCACTCGATATCTTTGGATGGATCATAGTGGTAGCACGAATGAGGACGAATTCATACTCCGCCTCCCATACACATTGCAAACAGATGTGTTTGCTCAAACTCGAACAAAGTTGCTCTTGCAATGTCCTTTCTTTGATTTCTGTGACAATGATATTGTCAAGGCATTGGCTATGTGTTTGAGGCCATGCCAGTACAGTGCTGCTGATGTCATTGTCCATGCTGGAGATTTTGGTCAATCCATGTTCTTCTTAGAAGCTGGTACTGTTCAGGTAGTTCCTTCCGATGGGTCCACTGTGTTGGCTACACTCGTCGCAGGATCATTCTTTGGGGAGACATCCGTGAGTGAGGCTTGTTCTATGTGAATATGGCTGTCTGCAAAGAAACTATTTCTGACTATTCAGCCATTTTGAAGCAACCACGTGCCTCATCGGTATGTGCTGTCACCTTTTGTGACGTCTTTGAGTTAGGCAAGGCCGATCTCTTCAATGAGCTACGTCGGAGAGACATTGATATCGGAGATATGCTAAAGTTATTTGCAATCGTTCATGATAGGAATTCACGCCGTTACACTGCGGTACAGAAGAACTTGAGTGCAAGCAAAAGACAGGGCACCAAGCTTAACAAAATAATGGATTCAAGAGATGAACCATCCGCCAAAAAACGGGCGGTAATGAGCTGCTATTTGCCTGGCTCTATCTTTCGATTCTGTTGGGATGTAACATGCTTGGTGTTGATCATCTATTTCTTGGTCCTTGTCTTGTATAGGATAGCATTTCGAGCTGATGGAGAAGGCCACATTGTGCTATTTGACCTTATGGCTGATGCGTTCTTCATTAGCGATTTTTACTTGAGGTCAACACACTTCGCATTCACTCGCTACGGCTCAGTGTGCAATGACAGGCGATTAATCCTCCAACGATATGTGAGAAGTGGGATGCTGATTGATGGATTGTCCTGTCTATCTATTTTGGAGACTTTTTGTCCAAGGCTGCAGTTTCGCTTGCTTTGTCTTTTGCGAATACTTCGGATTCCTTACTTTTTCAAGAAGATACGCGAGCACTTGAGTCTACGGGGGATAAGAATTAGTCTCGCAACTCATCTATTGGGTACAATTATCTTTTTTTACGCCATTGCAAATCATTGGGTGGCATGCATATGGTTTATCATTCACCGATATATTGAGCGCAAGGTCGAGTCCACATGGGCAACATCCGACTGCCCATGGGACACAGAAGTAGGAAGTGATGGTTGCCTTGCAAAGTGGAATGAGACGCTTGGAGAACATAATATTTGCAACGCGGACTCAATGGTAGATTGCTATTTGAGATCGCTTCACTTCTCAATAACAACATTGGTGAGTCACAGCAATTTTCAATGAAACAATGATTCAGGTATTTTTATTTGTAATATCCAGCAAAGACAACGCTCATGAGCACGACTCTGTTTCACCCATCCTTGATAGAGTACTGTAGGGTATGGTGAGTATC
The DNA here is from genome assembly GCA_036939945.1 of Thalassiosira sp. AJA248-18. Classification (NCBI taxonomy): domain Eukaryota; phylum Bacillariophyta; class Thalassiosirophyceae; order Thalassiosirales; family Thalassiosiraceae; genus Thalassiosira; species Thalassiosira sp. AJA248-18. The sequence continues at coordinate 9,040 of JALLBF010001282.1, forward strand.
TTATCCCTGCTACTTTTTCGTTGACTGCTAATTCAAGGAATTCCTCACCAACAAGGCTCGCATTTATCACCCCATCGATAGGAGACATTTCGCCGGTGAGCGAGCTTGAAACAATATGGGAAAATATTGTTGTCCTTTTAGGGGCATGCTTTTTGGCGGGGCTCATCGGAGCATTCGGCGCATACCTGTCGGAATGCGACACGCTAGGTTTTAATGCTTTCAAAGAAAAGATTCAAATGCTAAAAAAATACATGACATATCGCACCATCCCGGGAGATATACAAGCTAGCATCCTCTACTTTCACCACTGCCGATGGAAAGATTCTCAAACTCTAGACGAACGCGAGACTCTTCGGATATTGCCAGCGCCACTGCAGTTGGATATTTCATTTGCTGTAAAGCGAAGGGTGATACGGCTTGTGCCAATTCTTGACTCTTTGCCAACCATTGTGCAGAAACGGATTGCGCATGCCTTGATAATGCAAGTCTACTCTTTCCGCGAGCATCCAATTATATATTCTCAAGGCGATATCGGCTGGGAAATTTACTTCATCGTATCCGGTGTCGTGTCTATTTCGTTGCCAACAGACTTCTCGGAGCTCGATATGACAGGAAGATCAAACGCAGCAGCAAACAAGCAAAAGTTTGAGTCAATAGGGCTGATCCTTGGTGCAGGCAATCATGTTGGGGAGTCTTGCATCTGCAGTGAGTCTGGCGTGAGACAAGAAACAGTTGCGGCAATGACAATGAAGGTGGAAGCGTACGCTTTGTCTAAGGAAGATCTGGATGATATATGCAGACTCATGGGCTCCGAAAAAGGAAGCCAGCTTAGGCACGCGCTCTTAACACGCAACGCCAGGAATTGGCACAGCTTTGACGAGATTGAGGGCATATCAGCTAATTGGGACGACAATACTGATACTTCTTCACACGAGAGGCAATCATCGTATAAACTCCTTCCATGGGCTACTCCGAAGAACAATAATAGTCTAGTGACTGAATCTGGGAATAATCGTGGGACAGTAAGAAGACGAAGAAGGACGAGTCAGCCGAATTTAAGATCATCCTTTTCTGCTTCGCCAGGTAGCATCAAAATGGATTTGAGGCTGAACGAAGATGAGCGGAGTGATTACGGAAGTCCAAGCTCTATAGTATAGAGTCCGAGGTGTTGATTTTATGTACATAATACCATATAAACCTGTGCGCAATTGCGCGAAGTTGTCTTTTGAGTCAATTGGCTTAACTGGGATGGCACAGCGGGAGAAACTGGGATGTTAGATTTGTAAGTCCATGATTATTCTCTTGTGTTGACCAATATCCTTGAGATGATGCTTCAAACTCACGGCACTGTATCAAATTATTTTCTAGGCGAAACTCAAGAAGAACAAGAGGAAGAATGGACATTGTAATGTCCCACAAAAGGAAGAAAAACTAGGAATATAATCAGAGGCAGGCTAAGAAAGAGAATCTGGTGAATGATTACAGAAAGAACAAGCTTGAGTGGGATAATCAGAGGCAGGCTAAGAAAGATAATCCGATGGATGATTGCAGAAAGAAAAGCTTGAGTCAATTGGCTTCAACTGGGGCTACTGTATCAAACATTTACTAGGCGGAACTCGAGGACTACGAGAAGTTAGCCAACAAATTCTTAGTGTGGCTTCATTTAGTCAGCCAATAAATGATTACTAAATGTTTATGTCTGTTTGACAAAGTACAGTACGTTAAGCATCTGACTAGGCATCACAACACACTAAAGTTCAATCAAGAAATGGTACATAACATAGTCTAGAGAGTCGTAGTGTTGCCCAGGCAAATTGGGGACAACTTATTTTAGATAGGTGGGAAGTTGTGAATCATTGCATAGTTGTGATAACCACAGTAAGCTGTGGGCGTTAAGCATCAATCAAGAAACTATGTTTGATCTTTCTGAAGCAGTAGAAAGAATACCTATCCGCCAACTGGTGTTGTCGGTAGCATTTCATTGTTACCACCTACACAAGAGACTGAAGTTTTGACACCAATCTTTAGGTACATCGGATTCGTGCTGCACGAGTAAAAGGAAGCGAATGCCAAAAGACTTGGGAGAGCTGCGCATGCCACAAGGACATTGCTCGGGGTTGTCCTTCGTGCCAAGCAAGGCATATGTTAGTATCAGGATCTATGAAATCTATTTGTATTTCTCTGACTATTCCATATACATTGACGAGCACGAATATCATACAACGAATTTTGGTTGGAACATTCATCACCACAAATAGAGAGGTGCTTGATAAACAACCAAGTCTAAATATAAAATTGACTAATGAGTACTATCAAATGACAGTATGTTGTTTAATATCGTGTAGAGATTTCAGAAGCAAAGCTTACTGTCAAGCATGTGAGCTATATTGGTGGCGACATACCTGTACCATCGTATTTGTAAAACCTGGATAGAATGGTGTTGTGTTTTTTGATCATGTCATTATCTCTATCATCATTGAACACTACTTGATTCATTTATCTTCAGACACTGATGTCTCTTTCGCAATACCAGTGGCTGAATGACTCTGTTCCCAATTGACACCATCAAATAACCGCACCTCGGTTTCGGGAGGTCCATCATCGCCCCAATCAACACAGGGAAAAGTGATAGCATATCCATCTGGATTTGATCGTGGTACATAAAATGGAAGTATTCCACAAGTTCGGCAAAATCGCCGAACAGCCGTCTTAGTTCCCCATTGATACAGTATTGTTTCATGCGCAAGTTTTTGCGCAGCTGCCTCCGAAGCACTGACCTTTTTGGAAGCATCACCCTCCGATGTGCCGGATATTTCGCCAATACCGGAGCCATCCACCAACCAAAAATCAGACGCACGGACCATAAAATGAATATTTTTTCTCATTGCGCAATCAGAGCAATTGCAATCCCATACAGTCAATGGAAGGTGCTGTTGCCGACGGAATTGAGCTTGGACACCCCCGCAGTGGCACGAAATGTTGTAGGTTTTCATCATGGTGAAAGATATTTGTTATTTGTACTAGAGATCTAATTCCAAAGATATCCCAGGTTCCAGTAGATGCGTCCTGGCGATGCTTCTCATTGGCAAGTCTCACCACAAATCACAAAAAATGGTGCATAATCCAGTGTTGATGACTAGCGTGGGTATGTGGAGGGGGCTGGTCCAGGGTTACCTCAGGTTACCTCTATCTACATAGGTGGTTTCATGCTGGTTTCATGCAGGTTTCATGCAGGCACGATGGAGGTTTCAACCTACCTATGCATGTGATGTGGTCCATCATGTGTCACGTGTCTCTCTGGGATGGGCGTGCAGAGCGCCGCGCTTTATGGTTTTGTAACCGCGCTTTTGCTGAGGTTTGCATGCCGCATGCTGTGATAGGCTGAGCGAGATGGAGCGATGTGGTGTTATTTACCTAGCACAGATGTATGTAGGTTCGTATTCTACAGTCTACAGTACCTCGTAAATGTCGCATCAGATCACATCTTCAATATCAAGGTCATTGAATTTGAAGTAAGGCCTCAAAGTTAGATATGTATCGCATGATGTATCTACCTAACCGCATGCAGGCAGGCGACAGGCGGGCGCGCGCGATCTAGGTAGATACTACCACGGACAATGGGTGAGGTTAAAGCGTTCCCGCGCATAATAGGTTCGG